>JARFOD010029581.1:0-10654 GCA_031763545.1 Mopalia muscosa
TAGATGAGATAATTTGCAGTCAGATTACTGACTAAAGGTAACTAAACTACTTTTATTAGATGAGATCATCTGAAGTCAGATTAATGAAAAAAGGTAACTTAACTACCTTCATTAGATGAGATAATTTGCAGTCAGATTACTGACTAAAGGTAACTAAACTACTTTTATTAGATGAGATCATCTGAAGTCAGATTAATGAAAAAAGGTAACTTAACTACCTTCATTAGATGAGATAATTTGCAGTCAGATTACTGACTAAAGGTAACTAAACTACTTTTATTAGATGAGATCATCTGAAGTCTGATTAATGAAAAAAGGTAACTAAACTACCTCCATTAGATGAGATAATCTTTAATCAGATTAATGAAAAAATGTAACCTTACTATCTTCATTTGATGAGATAATCTTTAGTCAGATTAATGAAAAAATGTCACTTAACTACCTTCATTAGGTGATATAATATTTAGTCAGATTAATGAAAAAAGTTAACTGAAGTACCTTCATTAGATGAGATAATCTTTAGTCAGATTAAGGAAAAAATGTCACTTAACTACCTTCATTAGGTGATATAATCTTTAGTCAGATTAATGAAAAATGGTCATTAAAGTACCTCCATTAGATGAGATAATCTGCAGTCAGATTAATGAAAAAGGGTAACTTAACTACCTTCATTAGATGAGATAATCTGCAGTGAGATTAATGGAAAAGGGTAACGAAAGTACCTTCATTAGATCAGATAATCTGCAGTCAGATTAATGAAACAATGTAACTTAGCTACCTTCATTAGATGAGATAATCTGCAGTCAGATTAATGAAAAAAGGTAACTGATTTACCTTCATTAGACGAGATAATTTGCAGTCAGATTACTGACAATAGGTAACTAAACTACCTCCATTAGATTAGATAATCTGCAGTCACATAAATGAAAAAAAGTAACAGAACTACCTTGTGTGAGATAATCGGTATTCAGATTAATGATTAAAGGCGTAACAAGGCGCGGATCAGATATTCATTTCTTCATATTAAGTGCTCGTCTTGAATCCAGGGGCGTATTAATTTTTGTCAGAAACGTCGAAGGTGATTTTCTTCAATCAGTCAGCTGCAGCACCGTCGTATGTGAACCCCATCAAACAAACAGACTTACTGAATGTGCACAATTTTACCTTGGTTTAGTTATACCGTTTTATATAATAACATTAGTGTTGGATATTGAGCTAAATGGCAATGAAGAAAGGTAAAAAAAACACTCTTCAATGATTAGAGACATATATTAAAATCACCGCTTCAACCAAAATCTGTTATGAGAAATCGGTCTCCCCGACTTGTATACAGTATAGCTGTTTAGCAGCGAATAAAATATTATAGCCTACTATCAGTTTATAAACGTTTGAAGAAAATATAGGACACTTTACAGGCGATTAAAAAGAGCATTCCGTCCATTTTTTCACCTCCAGGAAGTCGTGAATTGTTTATAGGACATTCTGAGCAGTCTGGTCGATAAATCACCCCTATATAGGTATTTATATCGCCCTTCAACTCCTTATCTGGTGGAATTGGTGTTAAACGCATTCCTATATCGCCAATTACACACACTCGTACATTTATAGAAACAATGGATACTTCAGATAAAATGCGCCCAAATGTATGTTTTAAAACACGAAAAGAGAGACAAAACGACGGAGTAAAATACCAGTGGATAAAATTTTTTTTAAATTTTAAATTTTTAAAAAAGAAGGATAGACCGAAGAAAATAGAATAAGACAAGGAAAGCAAACCAGACAGGCATCAAACGCCCCTATTGAATGATCATGATGATCACTTTAAATAAAATTAACCAAATTTAAAAATAGCTTCATTTATGCATTTGTGAACCAAACCTTTAGACAAACATATATAGATATTGCATAACCACATTCGAAGCACCCTAGCTTAACCTACGGTGGACGACACCTGCAAGCCTTGCTTTATTGGTACCAGTAAACTATTAGTTATACGAGCACATATATCCTAGCTTGAGACCAGAGTTCGATTTCCGTTGGAGAAAAGCAAAATTTACTTTCTTAATATTAATTATATATAAGAAGATAAACAAGAAAACATTGTCAGCCTTCTATACATTAATATATAAACATAACACCATTTGAGAAAGTGCACGTGTACAACATGCCGCAGAGCTGCGTCGGCAGACAATTAATTGAATGTTGAGCCTACTTAAGAGACCACGGGTTTGTAATTATTCACATAAATTTGTATTTAAAATATAAAACGTGTCAGATATGACAACAGTACAATTTAAAATCGATTTTAAATGATTTGAACATCTAGCACCCCATTATACTGTTTTGTGACAGTATCGCTTTTATAGCAATTCTGGTTCGAAATGGTTCGTAATTCTGAATCATTTCCTTTTTCTATAGAGACATGGTATTAAATTCAAAACGTTTCTATGCACATTTTCTGTCGATGAATTATACAAAATGACTACATAAATAATAAAGCTATTTTAGCGGTTCTTATCCTATAAATTAACATAAAAAGGATTTTAAAAATGATTCAGACTGAAATCCAGTTACCGACTGAGCTACAGAAGCTCTCAATGACATGCAACCCGGATTTCTTCACAATCAATGGTAGGCAATTATTTTTTATCTGCGTTAAGCACTGACACATCTCGCTCTTGTCCTCGATCTACTACTTAATTAAACCATTTGTTGAGTCGACCAGAAGGACAAAGTACAGATGACCCTGATGAATATATAGTACACAAAGTAGATACCCAATAAAGCTTAGACAGAGAAAGTGTGCATTATCTCTCATTAATTGACATTATGACTTTATTAATAATACTTTTGTTCCTGCTATGATTTTGTTTTTACATTTCAACTTTTGCGATGTCGTGTAATTGTGTCCGACAAAAGCGATGGGCGTTTCATTCATGCCGTGTTTTATTTGTAGTCTATTTTGAGTAATGTATTTTATTGTGCTTTTATATAATATCAAAAGGTAACCACTTATATTGTTGTACCAAAATAAAACAGTCTCACTGTCCTATTATAACGATTTTTAAGAAAAAAGAAGAAAATATTTTTTATTACCTCTTTCATGTTTTAATTATTTCATAACGCCGTCATTTTCGGTTTTGTTTAGTGGAACAAAAACTCCGACATCATCAGATAAGGGGCAATAGAGAATTAAATGAATGTACCGGCCTTTATACCTGTGACCTTTAACCTCTGCAGACTGTCATCTCCCTTCATGGGTATTTTTCAAATCCTATGAACTGAGAGTACCTTGGTGTTTCTTTTTAAAAGAATTCCAATTCCCTTCAGATACAGTGTATACAAAATGTGACAAATTATAAAAATGATGTATGGAAGATTTCCGGTAAATTTATGTTTTTATTCAGGTAGATATGTAAACAGATTAAAAAGAACCTAAAACGTTTGTCCATCTGTCTTCAGTTGGGCTTTTAAGATATCAAAACTGACAGCGAGGTAAGAGGGAACAAAAACGCTTCAAAATAGAAAATGGTCTCAATAGCGCATTCTTTAACGCGTTTTTTTTTTTCTTTCGACTTGAAGCTTGAGTTCATCAATCAAAGTTCACATTTAGACCACACAAGAATGGTCTTATTGCAAACAATATTGAATCTAGATGAAATCATGAGTAAGTGATTGATTGATTGATTATTTGATCGATCAATCGATCGAATATGCAATAAAACAACCATTACAAAGACTGGTCAAAGGGTCCTGCATGGGTGGATCTAAGGACCATTCTACACCCTGCTCGTCTGTATGGGTAATCTAAGGACCATTCTACACCCTGCTCGTTATTTGTATTCCTCAAAGCTATTGTCATAAGTGGCTGCATGGGCCCCAATCGTATACTCGCGAGAGTGTCTATAGTGGACGAGGCTAAGACAACTATCGTACGCTATGCCAGGCCATCGCGCATTTATTTCCGCCAATATTTTAGGGGCCGATTGTCAAAGATCAGCAAATAAAAGAAGTGCAACACAAGATGGCCAGGGTGTATCTTAGAGTCAATGTCTCGACGTAGGAAGTAGAATTCATGGGACCGATACCGTGGCTCTGGTGTTAGCGTGCTGGACTACTGATCCTCCTTTGATGGGATACTCACAGGTACGATTTCCATATATACCAGGTATTAAAGAGGGAATCAAAACAGGTGACTGTGACAATCTCGGGGTGTTTTTTTACGGGGTTTATTAATTGCTTTTTATTGTATTTCACTAAATAAGGAGTACGAATGGAATAATCCCTCATATATATGTCAAATAACTTTGAGTACAAAGTTAAAACAACCACAAGCTGCTGGATAAGTACCATGGTGTACCACGGATTTGCCATTGAATGAGGCCAATATACCATGGTATACCACGGATTTGCAATGGTAATTTGGCTTACATCGTGGTACTTTTTTATAAGGGATCTGGTGTAACACATGCGAGTTATTAAGTCAGCAGCACAAAGTTTTACTTTTATAAGACACAATCTTAGATGCATCACTAGGTCTAGGAAATCTTGATTGATTGGATAGCAGAGGAACGGACCTTTCTGGCCAGCGGCCGCCGAAATCTATTGATAATCTACAGGCATATTGTATTCTACTCCAGCCGTCGCACGCCGAGAAGTAATTGATACCTAACTTACGCAATGAGAAATCTCCAGTATTTTATCTAATTAATCTGTAAAGTAATTAATTAATAAGTTGAGATAATAACGGAATGTAATCAGTGTATCTATGTACATGCTCGTCAGAGCGGTAATGATCAAACCGCTTAAAACAATTAAACGAATCAGCCATTTAATTAACGCATCCAAGCTGCGATTTAATCGCGCGTGTCCGTTTTGTATCGCGCTTTAGCGGATTGCCTTCAAAGATGAAATGTTCAACACGAAAACTGCAATGCATCTGATCTCTAAATCGACAGACTAATGTGTCTACACTAACTCGCAGAGAGTTCTCAATATAATCAGCTAGGATCACAGATCTAATACCAATTCTTCGGACTAATTAGCTTACATTTTAAGTCACGTTCTGAGAACGACATCAGTCCTTATTGAATGCCAGTAACCTAACTGTAGTTCATTTAGAAATACTAACGCTGTGTGAAGTTTGTGGAGGACACGTGTCTTACGAGCGATTTTATAGTGTTATTTTTTTTTAGCTCACTTCGAAATACGCAGGTCCTAAACTTTTTTTTATGATGAATACTTTTAAACCAGTTATCACTTTACTTTTCCCGTTTCCTCACAAGTCCTATTTTGGGTAGACTATTTGACTGTATATACCCAATCATTTTTTGTTTGAGTATTATGATTAGAGGTTTGATTTTATTAGTTGAATAATACTCACAGCCACTATTTTGCCAACAGGTTTTATATGAAAAAAATAAAGTAATGCAATATTGTCAAATTTCAATATGATTCAATCAAGTTGATTAAAGTTTCTTTTAAATGAATCCGTGGAGTGTTTTGTTGCAGACAAGCTATATCGGTTGATTAACATTACACGTTTTTGTGTAATATTATTGCGTAGTTAAATCAGAGACTCTACCGTCATATAAGTGAAATACCCTTGAGTACGATGTTAAACACCAATCAAACAAACATCAGAGACATATTCCTGTAACGGACTCATAACATCTCAAGAATATCGAAAGCGATTCTGATCATCTTGAAGGGACGATGTGTTCTTTCAGAATAGATGAAAACATTCACAATCAGGAATCAGAATGTTATCGCGCGATCATTTCATTGCTATGAGATTTCCAACGGAATATTGGCTATTCGTGATTAAAATAGCGTTCTCTAAGTTTTTTTTACTGATAATAGTAATAGTAAAATGTATTTTATTTGTTCTACGGTAAAAAGGAAACAGTAAAATCAGAATAAGTAAAACGGGAACATGTAAATAGTGGTACCAATAAAAAGAACACAACGGCACAGGTAGAAGTGGCACATGTAGAAATGACACAGGTAAAAAGGCACAGGTAGGAATAGTATTTATAGTAAATGTAGATTATAATTTAGGGTCCATGCTGTCGCCTTATTTAACTATATCTTGATTTCCAAGCTACTTTGAATGGTTTATCATTTTACGTCAAAGGGCATATGTCCCCCTCGCCCTCCTAGTATTGCACTTGTACCAGTTCGCATATGTCATTTTTTAAATTCCCTTTAATTTACATACACCTATATACAGTTATCGGTTTTTTAAATGCGTAATGACTTTGTTTTAGACTCTCCTGATTTTGCTTATGATCCAAGCTGATATAGTCCAGATAATAACAAAAAATATCAAATGCGGTCCCCGCGCAATGTATTTAAATATGCTGAATCAATTATCTGGTCCATTGAGTCACATTATAAATCCATCGCTTAATTCTGGAACTTTCACCGAAAACAGTCAAACTGCAAAAATATGTCCCATCCACAAATCAAGGTCTGTATCCGATATAGAAGAAACCATTCTACCGTACATGCTTTTATCGCCCTCTCTAATAAATGCTAAAAACCCGATCATTTCAGTATTCCATGCACTTTTCTAGATTTTGCTAAAGCCTTCGACACCGTTGATCACAATATCCTCTTACGGACATTTGAAGATTAGGGGATTGTAGGATCAACGGATTGCCATAGTAAGCATGTGGTTCAACTTCCTGCAATGAAACACAACAGTGTATTCACAATGACTGCACATCCGCTGTAAAAATCTCCAATACTGGTGCCTCACAGGGATACCTTCTTGTTCCATTTTGTTTTTTCTTCACATAAATGATATTGAAATTTGTGTCTTCTGATTGCTGACGACAATAGTTTATTTACCTCTCATACCAATCCTTAATATCTAACAAATAAAGTAAACTCAGGAATAGATCAAATATATAACTGGCTGTGTAGCAATAAACTGTCTTAAAAATTGCTAAAATCAAATTTCTTTTCACCAAACCTTAATGAATATCAATGCTCAGTATACAACACCCGTAACGATTTGTAAAGAACAAACAAAAAATGTAAAAAAAAAAAATCCAAGATGTTTCTCTTAATAACATTTTGAACTGGACTACCTATAATTCTGACATATGTACTAAAATATCCCCTAATCTATAGGAGGAATATAACACTTATTGACACAGTCACACTACACCCACATTTCGTCATAACAATCTCCTACCTATTACATCAACAACAAAAAAAATCACATATCTCGTTATACCCATCTCGCCCTCAACTCTTTTGCACCCAGAACTTCTGCTCACTTTTCTTTTCAAGAGTGTACTTTACTAAGCAGTCTACAGTTCACTAATAGCCCACAAGAGCTGTCTCTCTTAACCTATATAGACATTTTCACAAAAACAAATCTTAGTCTATTAACTTGCAAAAAAAAAGAACATATCCATTGAAATACATTGCCCTCAGAATTAAAACAGCTTATTTCATTCTCACTTTTAAAATCAGAAGCGAAAATACATCTTTAATAAGTTAACATACACTGAAACACTTTCCTTCATTGTCTGTATTCTTATGTTTGAATATTCATTATTATTACTACTTCATTTTTCACACCTTTAAATGCATTTAACATAATATTTATTTAAAACAATACTATTCCCGCCATAATTTTTTTTCTTCTTTTAGCCCTTCGAGATTTCAGTTCCCGCCAAGGATATCTATGAATATTTTATTTAGAATCACTACAAATTATAATTAACAATAAGAAAAATGCTATCGTTTATTCAATACATACAGACATAATATTGAATATTTATATATTACTTTTCTCATAACAAATACCAATAATAATTTAATATTATATTGTATTATTAGGTGAAATTTAAAAAAAGGAAGTGAAAAAGGCATCAAAAACGGAACAACTTTCTGCTATCCCATAACTCCGAGAATACGGGCAACACGAGGCTCCCTCACAACTGACCACAGTTTGTAAATTAAGTTTATTAATACAAACAGTATATACACCTGGTGACAACGAGCTTCATAACGAAACCCTAAGTCAGTCATTTCCCAGAAAATGGCTTTGCGAGGAATTAGGATTTACTTGTAATTTGAACCAGATCAAAATAGGTTTAAACCAGTTTAGATCTTATCGCTTATCGCCTTCTTTCACTGATGTGATACTACTTATGATTCGAAGTGATAGAAGATAAGATGTTCAATCTGTAGCGGTCTCTGTGTCCATATCTTCTGCTGCTCGCTTAAACATGAGACAGCGGATAAGGATCTGAAGAGTAACTGATCGCATCAGAAGATCGTATCACCTCAAAACGAGGCTATGTATATCAACCAGGTACCGTAATAAGCCGTGCAGCATGTTTAAAATGGTGTTCGTTAACGTTTTATGAAGCCACATAGTGTGATGGTACGCGTAAGAGTTAATTAGTTATCTAATTAAGACAGCCACACTGTCTTAGGGTAGGAATATCTCTGTATCAGACTTCCTTACATAGGTTTAGCAGGACTTCTTTTTTTTCTTTCAATTTTGATTATATTCTAGCAAACACTATCAGTGTCAATCATAGCTGGGCTCATATCCGCATAGGATTCTTCAGAAATATTTTTAACAAACACGAAAAGAGATGAGTGTTGTCCCGAAATAGTGCAGACTTCATCAAACTCTTATGATTACTTTCCATTGTCCAAATCAATTACCGCTATGGCTACTTATCACCCTCAGATATACATGGAATGAATATATCGACGTCAAAAGAAACTCTTCTGTATGTTTTTAACAATTAGCTCCTATAATTTAGCATGTTGTTGTCTTTTTTCTGTTCCATAATGTCCTTGTCTAATTAATAATGGCATCCTAAGTATTGAGTATAAATTTTAAGGAATACTTAGGCTGACGAACAATACCCAATACATGGCATGAGAATTCCACCATACATAAGTATCCTTTATCTACTAAATTGGAGTGAACTTGGTGTAAGCAGCACGAACGTCGTATACTAGAATATGCGTATTTTGAAGAATAACGGGCAAAACTGGATATTTGGGCAGTTTTTCTAGAGTTGAAGGTGTTCGAGAGACTTGAGCAAGATTCCTCTCCGTGGTATTGACAGTGAATCTGTGTTCAATTACTTTACTTTTCTCTTATGTTGGTTTGTTGTAAGACCATAGATAAGACAGCCTGACAAAGAATACATATACTTTGTTTATTATTAACTTGCAATTTTCATCTGATTGTAACATCGGCGCAACTTGTAACTGCCTTTGCAAAGTCAAAAAATCAAGAAGTCCGTTGGGGTTAGTTTTAGGGATAGGTTTTGTTTCCGGGTTAGGATTTAGGTAAAAAGGCACTGATTATAAAATACGTCAAATCGCTTCGAGGCGTTGCCGACCGATTTCATACAGTAGCTCCGAAATTTGAACTTCTTATATTTGAAATCGAGTTACAAATTCACAACTAAACTCCAGCAAAGTACATTAATACCGACATTGATCTTAAGGAATTTTATATTCTATTTAATTATTTTCGATATCATACTTTTTAGACATCTTCAAGTGCATGATAATTTTTGTGTCTTTTAGAAAGTGCAAAATTTTCTTAACTATATAGAATCTGTTCAAATTAAGAAAGTTTTATCCCAGAATAACGAAAATGCTGATGTTCAAGTGCATGTGAGGCTTAATTACCCTATAAGTGTACATTTTATCGCCTGTAAGTGAAACGTCGATTATATATGTGATAAGATCTAATCACATCTGGACAGACTTTGTATAAGTTTTGTGTTACATTAACTATGTTGTGGGTGGTGGGCCATCCTGTTAGAAAACGCCGTTAAATGTCCCTGCATTACATCATTCGGTACTTACGTACAAGTCTTAATTAGTGAAGTAGTTAGGAGAGCAATACTAATTAAATGCCCTGTGATCTCTCTGTCGGATTTCATACAAGTGACAGCAAACCTGTTAATTAAACTAATACGACACAAGATTATCAAGAGTAACTCTCTCTGTTAAGTGCCGACTCAAAGTTTCAATGTCCAAGGTGAATTAAATGTCAACAAACATTAATAAAAACATATTATCATCTGCATGATGAAAGATGTCTTAAAACATGTTTCCATCAAATGAAATGTTGTTTTTACTTTTTTTAAAATTTAATTTAGCGGTAAAAATCGATTCTAAATGGTGAAAAATCTAACGCACTTGATTGGTCAGAAGCTTGATGACGTATGCGTATGGGGCAAAAGTCATTGTATAAACCTCGTACGGCTACGTCACAGCTCTGGGCGGGAAAATCGTAATTGCGTGATATCTATTAATTGAAACATAACTGTTTGTTATAATTGAACACAATGATAGCTATATTCATTACCACAAATGACCTCAACGGGCAAAAAAAATTGATAAAAAAAAAGCCAAGTAGCGCTGTTTTTCTGTGTATATTTATAAAACATGTATGCATTAGCCTTACTATTGACATTTATTACATGCATAAAAATGTTTGTTACAATTGGTTCAACAGCTTTTAGTTGATATTTATATATAGTACACATGGTCTCGTGTTTCATATAAAAAAAATGGTACTGGGGCCGGTTGCTCAAAACCAAGATTAGTCCTAATAGCAGATTAAATCACTAATCTAGGATTAGAGATAGGC
>JARFOD010029592.1:0-10654 GCA_031763545.1 Mopalia muscosa
AAAGGGAAACAGGAAGTCGATCTGTTTGTGGTGTCTGTATTGCGTCCTGTTATTGTCTCGTCCTGTCTTTGTTTGTTACAAAACAAAAACCTGATAATGCCCGAATGAATGTCGATATAGAACTATTTGCATAAGATCTGTGTTAAATTCAAGCCGAATGGAGGTAGAGAATTTGGAATAGGGACCTAAGAAAATATATTCTGGAAACTCCCCTGCATGTATAAAACTACTAATGAATCTTTGTCGGTATTTCAGAGCACAACTAGAGATTGGTTGAGAGGAGAGAGAGTCTTTAAGGTTTATGAATCCATGTTTAAAATTATGAAGGTAAGACTGCCTGGTGGACATTAGCAAATTAAAGATTAATTCCAAGTGATATAACTCTCTAGCTTAGGGAAATATAACTGAACTATATTTATGCTTTCAGCTAAGTATGAACATTAACTTTTTGTGTCGCTGTTCACTATTTGGTAGTACAATGTCATTATATAAGTGGAAAAGTCTTATTCCCATGGCGTTAAACACCAATCAATCAATTCAAAGGAAAACATTGTTATACTTAGATGTGTAGCGGTCTTAATTTGGGGGTTCTTTTTTAGGCATCCTGTAGACAAATTTTCAAAAAGCCCCTTATTAAAGCTAAAGTTATGCCCTTTTGATAACAAATGATGTGTCAACAACTTCATGAAAGTCAAAAAGAAAGGGAAATGGAAACTTTAATTAATCACTTGATATTTGTTTTAGGAGGGTGAGCTATTAGATGACAGACAACACAGTTTCATCATCCAGTCTGGATCTGACGAGTCCGTCTATCTCAGTATGGAGACCAGATTAGATATATTAAGATTAGAGAAGGCCTGGCATAAAGCTAATCACATGGCAGTCATAAAACTGGCAGTAAGTGTGTGCATGGGTCATTTTTTTAACTATAATTTTTTTTCATTATAAGCTAATAATCGCCAAAATGGTTTATTGAAACACCATTCCATAAATCATTGTCGGTTTTTTTTTTATAAAACATAAGTATGTGCTTGTTGTTTTTCGAGCTTAGTGTTTTAAAGTTATTCACATAACTATGGTTTAATTAAAAAAAATTCCTCAAAGAGAGGTAATTCTAAAGAATAAATTAACAGAAGTCTTAATATCTTTTTGATTATGTTTTACTAAAGAGTTATTTTTTGAATTAAAAGTTATGGTTTTATTTGGAAGTCAGGGATTCATGAAAGCTCATCTGTATTTTAAACAAAAGCTCTGATTTAAATTAAATTTTGACAAAATATTGAATATTCAAAGTCAAAATGAGAAATATCGACTTTTTATTCCAATGAAATTTTTAGAAACATGGAGTGCATTATTGGGCTATCCAAAAGTCAAAGTCCTTATTAACATTCGGTGATGAATTCAAGAAAGCATTATGCCGAGAAATTCTCTCAATCTATGTTTAATGCAACCGTTCTTCTCATTAGAACCCAATCTTAAAACTGTTTATTTTGTAGAGTAAAACATTTGGTTGCTCTTGGCGAGGATCTATCTCTGGGCTGACCCTGGACATTAACAGTGGGTTTTCTCTGTATGATAGTGAAACTAGGGTGAGTGAATCTCCTATAATTCTGTTTATGATAAACTCTTGCCTTTTTGTGAAAGTAGTGTGACATTTACAGTAAATGTAGACAAATTTATCTTTTTGTGAAAACTCTTGCTTTTATTGTGAAAGAAGTCTAACATCTACAGTAATTTTAAACAAATTTATCTTTTTCTGATAAATCTTGATGCTTTTTCTGAAAACTCTTGCTTTTTTGTGAAAGAAGTGTAACATCTACAGTAAATTTAAACAAATTTATCTGATTGTTAAGGTAGATACCAAACAGAAAATGATCAGGATAAAGCTTGATGCTTTCTAAATGCAAATGGTGCCATATGCGCCCCAATCACAATTTCTAAGTCCTAAAATTACCTTCCAATGTAATAATGTTATGGGCGAAATTTTAGATGATTTACGGTACTACATTATTAGTTTTGTACCATACACTCATATAACAATCAGTCAGTCCAATGATTGAAAGGAGCAACATTAGCAATATTGAAGACATAAAACTGGGCTTCTAGTATAATACAGTGAGATGAAATGATAATTTAATGCACAATAAGCTCCAAACATATCAAATGGGAAGAGAGGCAAGATAACTCCATGTGACAGTTCCTGTTGTTATCTCTCCCTGATGAGTTGAACATAAATGTCAAATACTCTCAAAAATAAAAAGCTGAAAAAAAATTTAAAATTACCAAACCAGAATAAACAAAACAAAAATAGAAAAAAAGAAAAAAAACAGTTCACATTTTTGTAAGTTGAGTAAAATTTGCTAATCAATTTTACATTAACTATCAAACTTTAAAGCTGATTTTAAGTTTGTTAAACAAAATAGAATCTATTTCCAATTTTTAAAAAATTGTATATACCCAAATAGCAGAAGTTTCTTTTTATTGGATATTAATTGAAGATGTTTCTTTGTAACATTGTAGAGTTACATGTGGAGTTATAAGTTCTCGCAGTTAAAAGGATCTTCAGACGACGGTAAAACTAAATTAAAACTTCATTTCCAAAACAGTACTAATAAACAGATTGAAACAAGGGTAAGTACAGACTTTTGTTTCGGAAAAAGTAGATTCTATTTTACCTCGATGAACAGGTAAGTTGATCAATACTTTGTCGGTTGGGATTTCTGGGTAGAATAAGGGTGACTACTGCAGGGGTTTTTGTAGACAAAAGTTTTTCGTCAAACTCAATTTGATATGGCCTAGAACTCAATATTTTTAGAGACCTTTGGGGCACAAAATGCATTATTACTCAATTTAACTAACTTTTCATCATCAAATAAATAAAAACCAACATGTTGGTGGACATGACACTGGATGAAGTGAGGAAATCTCTGGGTCATCCACTGTAAATTCTGAATTGTATAGCTTGCCAGTGGCCACAAGAAGCCAAAACTAATTTTTTTTTAACAAAACTGAATATCAAATTTAAGAAAAACTTGTAGGTCTAGTGTGCAACTCTTGTATCTTAACTTGACTGTTATTGACTCAAGCGATCATGTGAATTTTGCATAAAGTCTAATAAAAATATTAGGAAGTCATAGGCCTTGAACCAAATAATAAAAGGAGCTTTGTATGAAAATTAATCATGGCTTTTCTACAGCATAAGTTATTCTTCTACAAATGTTGAGATTTTTTTTTTTAATTGTTGTAAAAAAGAGTAGTATACTTCATGGAATAAAAGTTGGAATTATTTATATTTTGTTTTGCTTTGGCTTGCCATGAATCAAACAAAGGGATTATATTTAATGTGTGATGCATTTTTATTTTTACAGGAGGTGGAATGTACCAATTTAAAAGCTCTACTATTTTGTATCCACGCTTTTCTATCAGCAAAACTAGCTTCCGTTGATCCAGCCTTCTTACAAAACTGCTAAATCTGCAATATTACAAACAAGTCCCACAACTGTGCAATTTATTGTTAATCTTTTCTGCAAAATTTCTAACACCGCCATCTATTGGACAAATCATGCAAAAGTTTTTTATTTACAAAGTTCCATAACTCCTCACATGTTTTTACCTATGTAGCAGTGCTTTATTTATGTGTATGGCGTTTTGTGTGTTTTGTTTTTCAAGGAAACCCTAGCGAGGATAATTTCCAAAGTTTATTTTACAATATTGAATCCTCTTGTGTTTATAATATTTCAAGAGAATAGTTCATTTATAAATGAGTATGTATGATAACCCACTGCCACCTGGTGGACAAATCATTCAATGAAAGTTTGAACTTTGTGGGTGTTTTCAATCTTTTTTCCATCTCTTTTTTGTTGTCTATAGACTATTTTGAACTGTTGTATTGTATCAATGTATTGAATCTCAGAGAAGTTTATTAAGAATCTGTCAGAAATTGCTGCTGTACTGGTTATGTAATTTCACAAAGTGTGACTCCCTCAAAAGTTCAAGGAGATTTGTCAAGCAACAGTTACTATAAGATTCACGATTTTTGAATTTTTAAAAATAAAATTTATTGGTTTGAGAATATACATTAAGACAAAGACTAATCCTGTATTTATGACTTCTAATGACATACATATATTAAGAATAGGTGACAACATAAAAAACCTACTTTATATGTTATTGAAGTGAAATCTTCTTTGAGTTTTTTCTGTATGCTGTGTCGGAATGAATTTTGGACTGTTATTTATTTTTTTAATTGAAGTTCCCCAAATTGTATGAAAGTGGCTAATTGTTTTCTGCTGAACATTTCTGCAGGGGTGATCTTTCAGACAAATGTATCAAAAATAAGTTGTTTCTAGTCAGATTCTTTATTTTAAAAAACCCCAACAGATTTGCACCTGAAAAAATTGTGCCACAAATGACGCATTAAATTGACTGTCGATACATGTATCCTGTATATTAAAGAAAGTCAATCCAATGAAACAAATGCAGTATTTTCATTATTTTAGGAAAACACATTCTTAGTTTAAACAGATTCTAGTTAAAAAAAAATTCAGATTGAAACCTGTATGAAAATTAAACCCCCTGACCCTCAGAGTTAGGCACCAAATCTCCAGCCGCATTCCAGGTGTTTGAGTTGTCTAGGTGGCCGACATTTAAGGCTGGTGATTCGGTGCCTAACTCTAAGTGTCGTGGGTTTGGTTTTTCGGATGCGTTCTAATCTGCTAAATTTTCTGAACCAGGAGCTGTTCAAACGTAGAAAATGTTGTCCCAAAATGATGAAAATATTCTTAATACTTTCAAGAAAAGACAAATATGAATTCTGAACAATTGCAGCTGAACACCCACTGTTCCTCCTGACTTAGGGCAGTATTTCACAAAGCTATTCATGCTGACATTTTAAATGAAAGGGTAAATTTTTACCAGAACATTTGTATCGAACGCAGCATTATGGGTGTAAACTCTTTTAAAGCCCAATGCTCTCAAATAAATGAAATACCTTTAGCATGGCTCTGAGGCCGAGCCTCATAGTAGGTTTATATTTTGAGGAACATTTTTTCAAAAAAACGTTCTCAATTATTGTGCTTCCAAAATTAAATTATACGAGAATTATCAATGAAAAGTCCTGTTATGAGAAAAAAAAGTATGTGGGTTGTGCAATTTGTTATTGTTTCTTCCATATTTTTTTTGTTGTAATATTGGCTCAGTTTTCATGCAAACAAGTACTTAGTATATGTTCACCATGCTATATTCTTAATGTCAATGGTTTTTTATTTACACAAGCATATAAAATTTGCAATCTGTAATATTTCTTTTTTCTTGCAACATCTTCAATGCCAAAAAGTTTTATTCTGGGCTGACCTATTTTACAAAAGGCCGACATAAGATTTGGCTCATTATGCTTGCAGGGATAGTTCATCAGTAATGAACATTGCAGGGAGGAGAACAGTTTTTTTCTCAGATATATTCTCATCACTTGTTTCCCTCAATATCGTAAAGCTGCTTTCATAAGGTACAATTTGTCTTAATTTAAGAGCATTCCCTTTCATTTAGCCATTTTGATTGGCCTAGAAAAGTGTATGAAACAGTCAACTAATCAAAACCCTGCAAATAATGGTACGTGTAGTCCCCTGAAATCTTTACTAGAAGTACAAGAGGCACCCTGAGAAAGCATATTTTTAAAGTAAATATGATTGGTTGGAGCTAATTATAATAAGGGGAGATGACTGGAGTGATGATATTTACTCACGGAGGGAGTACCTGAAGCCTGCGTTATGAATGAAAGTTATTCTATCTAGTATTTGGATACAGGTTAGCTCAGAATTTTTTTTTTATTTTTGTGCTTAGCGAAGATAAATTTTCGATTTTCGGCCAAGAATAATTAGGATTGCAAATTTTGTACAGAAAGTTTAGTATGTTGAATACAATTAATTTGTTAAAGTAAAATACACTCTATTTGAATACATGTAGAATGAAATTTGAACACCATTATTAAAAAAAAACTGCTTATTCTGCTGTATGTATAACAGGGTTTTTTCTATTATTTATTTGGTGCTAATTGTACTTTTAAATTTAATTATTTGTGAATACAGGGTGCGTTTGTAACTATTACACTTTGTGACTTGTTATTAAGATTGGTCATGCCACAATCTGTTGCTTTAACAGAAAATGTCTCCAAAATATCTTAGCTAAATAAAATTTGGTCACCATATAAATTTGAAAGAATGTTTCATCTTTTGTGTCTAAGCTGTTTGTTTTCACATACTTGAGTGTGGATTTCTTGCTTTGATGCATGATGTGTTTTTTTTTATACATTTGATTTTTATTTTTTTTAAATTTTACCTTATTTGTATTCTGGCCATTTTAACCAGTTGTTCATTTTGTAATCTTATGTTTTTACCGGGATATTGTACCAAAAGGTGTTCTTAGTCTCAATCTTAATTAATTGCAACGACAACGTAATACATTCAGTATTGGTTACCATGGTAATTAACTTATTAAGTTTGACATGTTGCATTCCTATGGCACAATTTGTAATAATGATACCAGGGAAATACCTTTTATATGCAGAGTTTTCATTGGACAACTTTTTATTAACCAAGCAAAATACAGCAATTAATAGATATGCCTTCAAGAAGTAACTACAAATCGTATCATTTGTGGAGCTGGCCCCTGGAGCCATGAGTTCATTTGCCCTGGTGCTCTCCGATCAAGGGGAAGAATAAGTTCATCTGTCGGGGCATCTTTCGCTGTGTTAAAAGTTGAAAAACAAATTTATGTTTAATATCAAACATTGTCAAACCAACAGGATTTGATCTTATAGGATACATTATGATGTACATGTATTATTTTAATGAAAGAGGCTTGGCCTTTATCTGAGGAAAGGAGATCAATCTGTAACTCATATAACAGGCAGTACCATCTACCAAAATGACTTACAATACGCTGTAGGATGGTATGAGTATTTTATTAAATCATATTGTCAGGCAGTGACAAAGATAGATGCACCAGTATCAGAGTTATCGTCCTTTCATGACAAGGCCAATCCTGTTATCCGCATACAAACCTACCACCAGTGAAATTGCCCAAACTATATAGTGTAGAATTAATTCTGTTTATATATTTATATTTATGTTAAGTTTGAGTCTCATAGTTTTATTGATTTTGTTTTAGTTATTTTCTATTTATTTAGTGTTTTTTTTTAAATAATCATATGTAGAACCACATTGACATTTATTCACATTTGTGACAATAGGTGAAACCTTGCTTCAAAGTAAATTGTGTAATTTTTTTCCATTCAGTGGGAATAATATTTCTTGTATTTTGAACAAATATCTGTCCTCTGTCCAGCCAGACTGGATAACTTTCAGACTTATGGTCACCCCAATCGACTATGTTGGACAATGGTAATTTTTTTTATGAAAACAGGATGAGAAAAACAGATACAAATTTATATGTCATTTTTTAAAAATAAATGATGATGTGGAATTGGATCACGATGAATGTGGATAAAGCTATCTTCTTGGCTAATTAAATTTAAAAAAAATCTAACAAAAATAATTTTAAAAAATTGATGCACCAAGGCTTGGAAAATAAAGATTCAGGGACCCTATAGGCTATAGTCCAACTTATTAAATTGGTGCGACAAAATGCCAGTCTTTTTTTGGATCCTCAATCTTGAAACATTTTGTACAGATTTAAACTAAGTATGTGCTTTGGGATTGAGGTCTTTGATACAATTTTACAAATTTTTGTTTTTCCACCTTCAGGATGGAATTAGTCCTAAAGTGTATATACAATTTTGAATATATCATTTTAACTTTTAATTATATTTGGGTTTTATTCTAGGATACTCATGATTATTATGGTTTTCTGAAGAAAAAGCTAACATGCAATATCACCACCGAAAAATAGAATGGCTATATCAAGGGAGGTAAACAATATGTTAGCATCAAATATGTTACCTCCCATTAACATTTGACAGAATCATGTCAAATGCCATCCCAGTTAGCGATGAATCATTACTTATTTGCTTGGACATTCACAATTGAGGCAATGACCTTTCCTGAACCCACAGTCATTTCATATATATATATGTAGTTTAATTCCAGGTCTACATTTGATGGCGAAATAATTTAAACATTTGGTTCAATCTGATTAGATGAGCAAGTCTGTAAAAGGATGATGGTCTTTATTGGTCTGTTAAAAAACGATTTCTCAGTGATGCTTTGTATTAAACGTCATTTTATGGTCTCATTAAAATTTGTTAAAACGGGGCCCAGTAGGTAAGAAGGGAGATAAATCTGCCCCTTATGTAATTAAATAACCATTCAATTTAATTTCACATTCATACCATGCTATTGTTGTTTAATGGTACATATTATCTCCCCTTTTGAGCACTGACCAACTCCTATATAATTATATTGTTAGCTGTCAATGATAGGTTACCCCCCGTGTAACCTCAATTACATGAGTAACATATTTATCTCCCCTTTTGACCACTGACCAAATCCATTATTTAGTTTGTTGGGCCTTTTGCATGTTATTTTGATACTGGTAATAAACTGAACATTTTTTGATGTTTGACTTAGTATTTTGTTGTATTACGTTATGAAAATAAAATAAACTTCCCTGGCAATGTTACATGTACTATTTGTTTGGTGTTGCTGTGTAAACTTATAAAATTTGATGTTTTTATAGCGGTTGAGTTTTTGTGTTTTATAAACTTGAAGTTTCTTCAATGTATTTGAAATTTAAGAGACCATACAAGGGAAGTCAACAACAGTAACAGCTTTATGGTTAACCAAGCCATGACAAAGAGTCATTAAATGTTATGATGTTCAGGCTCTTAAATCCTCACTTGGTGCATTAGAATCCTTCATGGTTCCGTCAGATAATCAACTCAAGGGGTGGAATGCTTTGTGGATTTAAAATTAAAAACGATGGACATTTTGAAGGTGTATATATTTTAATGTGACTGGTTTGCCAGTAGGAAGTTGGAAAGAAAATCAAAAGTTAAACATTTATAACTTATAAGAATTAAACATTACTGTTGTAACGGTGATTAATCTTCAAATATTAAAAAAAAAAGGTTGACATCAATAAAACATTAACTGTTTCTTAACGATTCAACAGACTTTGTGTATAGTTTACTTTTTTCTTATTAAAACTGAATGATATGTATCTAAGCCACATTTAAAACCATTAACCGACTGGATTTTCTCTGGTTTAGCCTCTCTATGAAACTTTCTGGCTTTTTTTGGGGTTTTTTTTTTGGGGTTGGACTAATTTTATACTTTAATTTTATTGTATGAATTTTAAGCAAGTTTTCAGAATGACCTTTAAAGAAATAACTATTGTTTTTTGTTTTTGGTACTTGGAGTTTCACATATTTTATGTTTGAATGTTTTCATTATACTCACATTTTTAATGACAATTAAGCCACATTTAAAAATGAGTCCCTCTGGATTTTCTCTGGTTCATTCTTTGGTTTCAAGATTTTTTAAATGGGTTATTTTCAATCTGTCGTGTGTATTTTTTAAAAGAATTTTCAGGTTAGACCTTTAAAGAAATAACCTTCTAATCATGTACTTAGAGTTTTAAATATTTTGTGTTTGAATGTATTCTGTGGTGCTTGTTTGAAAATTTCAGTTTTAATGACAAGTTAAAGTGAAATGGTTGCCCAAATAAGGTCCTATAAACATGTTCTGTTTATCAAAATTAAATTTCCAAACCACCAAAATTAAAGTTTGTTCACAAACGAGTAATATTAATTGAATATTCAGTGGGGTCACATCTTAGAACAGCCTACAAAAACTGTTCAAATTAACAGAACATGCTTTCATACCATTTAACTGATCTGTGAAGATTTTTTGTCTATACTAACCTCAGCGTTTCAAACAAAAAATAGAAAATAACCAAAGGTTAATATTAATTTATTGTACTTGTACTAAATTTTAATTATTACATAATAACATTATACCTAATTTTGGGTGACCATTCATTCAATATGAAATGTAAGAAAAATGAATAATCTCTATTGCTGCCAGTCTTGCCTCTGAGTGGTTGTGATTTTTGCTGGTTTTGTTTTAAAATGTATTATTGCATTTATACGGTTTGATTTTTCCTCTGCTACATTTGATCAGAATAAAAAAAAAACTAGTCATTTTACAGAGGCAGTCATATTTTCTTTTTGCTCCATTAAGACAAAGTAAGAGTTGAACTGTTATTGCCGTAGATGTTTAAAATCCTATGTAAAAACTACCTTGCGAATTAATTTATGAAATAACAATTGTTTGTTATTTTATGATATGCTCAAATATAAATCACTTCAATCATACCTTTTTTGTTTGATTAGGGTTTAACTGCATCAAAACCATCCCAGCCATTGCCAGAGCCACAACGTGTGACTCACTCGTATAAATGATTGTTGACAGTCCGTCTCCCAATGATAGCAATGTATTACAACAATAGCAGCCACATAATCCTAAGATATGACATATTTTGCATGGTTGTAAAATCAATATTCCTCCAGTGCTAAATAGATACAGCATTGCCATGCTCCATACAGACTGTCCTTAGCCAGATGGCAACTTTTGATTGTTTGTTTGTTTGATTGGTGTTTAACGTCATACTCAAGGGTATTTCACTTATATGACGACGG
>JARFOD010029603.1:0-10653 GCA_031763545.1 Mopalia muscosa
CTTTTTATGGCCTTAGTGGAGTGTGCAAATGTACAATGGGGTGCCACTTGACTAAATAATAGCTGATTTTCGGAATACCCATTGTATTAAGTCTCTTATGCAAAAGAATATAAATCTGTACCATACATATGTATATATTTTTGGACAGCTTGAATACTCAGGATTGTGAAGGCGGTGAAAATCAAATTATTATTTCTAAAAATATTGCAACATGACTAAATGTCAACAGAAATTTGTTTCAAGGACATGTAACAGCACGCTTTCACCTTGAATTGCTGATAAAATTACAAACTCTCTCGTGGAGCTCTGGAAAATGTTTGCAAGCAAAGAAAGCGTGTTGAGTGAAAAACTGATTTGATTTCACTCTTTAATATTTCCATTTTACAGCTGCTTTCGGAAATAGAAAGGCTTACTAAGTACCCTATACACGACTCTTTAATTGTGAAGAAGTAGTATTATAGCTCAAAGAAAGTGCATTTGGGTCAAAAAACAATCTAATGTTGGACTAGAAAAAACTTGTATTTCTGGATTAAAAAAATGCTGCCGATGGAAGGCAATCTGGACTCTTTTGGTGTCTCAAACTACTAAAGTAGTTCGGTAAACAGTGCCTCATTTAAAAAAAAATTATTAGAACGATCCCAGTGGATTTTTTGGTCTATCCCACTTATAAAAAATGTAAAATACATAAAATACAATAAGAGTAATAAAGGTTGGTTAGCTTTGGACACAGTGATGTTTGTGTGACTCTTTGCTAACCTGTTCATTTCCCTGGGGTTTTCCACCGCTCTCGTCCTGTGGTCTAACATGCCCTCTCTTTATATGTGTGTAGTCCGGTAAAACATAATCTCTAACTACAGAATTTTCTTTACCCTTCCGTCTAAAACAAAAATAAAACATTTTATTTTCTTTGTCTTCATTAAATCTTACCCTGGAAGTCTTTGAGATTATAAATAGTGAAAGAAACCCCTCAACAGATGGTCTAGAGAAGAGGGAAAAAGTCCCAACAATGGCACGTTAATAACACCATTGTGAGGATAAACTGGTAACGGCTTTATCATAATAGAGCACTTGTCTTTGTGATATTCTCTCTGTTAGATATGTCAAACTGAAATCTGTAGGGGAGAGAATCCTGTTGATCTGAAGCTCTCAGAACAGGAAGATCCGAGGTCAGATTGGCTAGTTTAGGCTAAGGAGCAGGAGAAGAAAAGGAAACCCTTCCCAACTGCTAAATATCCTATTTTGTATCACAAATGTCCAACTTTGCAGCCTTCCTGGATTAGAAATAAGAATCGACATGTATAATATTTAAGCTTTATTGTTGAATGAAGAAGTGTAACAACAAAATGAATGAAATATAGAATTTATCAGGCTAAACAATCTTGAGTTTCATCTGTACCTAATCAAGGCACAGTAGTGAATAGTGCAAGACATAAATCTCTTTCAGTTCTAGCAGATCTCTGAAGTGATACAGAAGTTTGGCTAACTGATTGCCTTAAAGACATGGGGCAAACCTACAGTCCCCTACAATTTCACTAAAGTGGGGAAAAAAAAAAATTATATGACAAAATGTGAAATACTCACTTGGCTATCTCCATATCTTTGCTGAACTGAGTGGACACATAACAGACATCTTCTTTCATTTGATTAATAACATACGTCTCATCCATCACCATTAACTGTCTGATAAAATGGGAAGAAAACAAAATAGGTGATGGTCATACACTGGTTACTAAAACTGACAAAAATCACAAACCATCAAACACTGGGAACCAGTTCTCAGGTAAACTGTTTAAAATGACAGATCAAAGGATAAAAACAAATTGATTTCTTGTCCCCCCTGAGCTCAGAGAGAAACTGGCCATTAGAAGACCCCAACAATCAATGGTACAAGAAAATGATATCATGGTAAATTAATTAATCAAGGCATTAATTGATAATTTTGTCAAACACAAACCTAATATCAGTTTGAATTTTATCTTTGTTATACATTATTATAATAAATTTTATTAAGATCTTCGAGTAAGCATAGGTGTTTATGGTTCAACATGAACTATGCCAAAACAGTAACTTAAATTGATATGTAGTTTAAGCAATCCATAAACACCATCAAAAGAGGCATGACTTTCTGTTTCCAATACTATTTATTCTGATGTTTTTCATGGTTGTATTACAATGTGCGGCAGTAGATAATATAAACTAGAGAGTTGGAAGAGCTGTAGGTGCCATGCTTTTCTTCTTAGGAGAGCTCTAGCCAATAAAAATGCACATTAACGTCAGCTGAGAACTTCCAAGTGATGTCAATAGGGCTAACAGTCTAATTAAAACACAGATCATATACACAAGAAAATGAGTCAGCCAGGTCATTGTATGATTTGCTACAACAACAACAACAACGTCTTGCTACCAGAAATTACAAAGTTAAGAGAGATGTTTTTTTCTTTCAAATACCTATATGAAATGACTTCCTTTAAATGATTGGACAGTAACTTGCCTCCAACGCTTATTCTACAAAGAAAAATGGCAAGATATAAACATTAAAATCCAGTGGCTCAATACACTGACATGGGCATGTTGGCTATTTTAACTTCATTGGTAGGATAGACAAGTGGTTTCAAACGTTTGGTGGTAATCAGTTTACTGAAAAGGGTCCAGCAGTCAAATGCACAATTGATTAAACCTGTTTAACCTACAACAAGTGTAGAATCCCTATAGCTGCGACATTAAGCTCTTCATTACTGGACAAGGGCTAGTTAGAATGTTACCTGATTAAGCATTGCAAAATGTGGTATTTAAGTAGTTTAGCATCATATTAAGCTGCATTCCAAATTTAAACTCTCTATGTAAAAAAAAGCAACAGATCTGGACATATTTGTTGCCATGGAAACCTGAAATTTGTTCGGAATGATCCCATTTTCATTTGGAGTTTAGTTTAGCATCATATTAAGCTGCATTCCAAATTTGAACTCTATCTTAAGCAGTTTGGTTTCTATCCTGTTCACATCGTCCTGTCAAAAAAAAAGGCACAGTTCGGGACATATTTGTTGCCATGGAAACCTGAAATTGGTTCGGAATGGTCCCATTTTCAATAGGATTGTAGTTTAGCATCATATTAAGCTGCATTCCAAATTTGAAGTCTCTATCTTAAGCGGTTTTGCTTCAATCCTGTTCATGTCGTCATGTCAAAGAAAGGGACAGAATTAGACCATTTTCAATAGGAGTGTAGTTTAGCATCATATTAAGCTGCATTCCAAATTTGAACTCTCTATCTTAAGCGGTTTGGCTTCTATCCTGTTCACGTCGTCATCAGGGAAAGTTGGACCGACAGACCTTCCCACAGACAGACAGAGTGAGTTATAGAGCTGCTCAGTCGCAGCTAAAAAAGCAGAGTGGGTGATACACCAAGGGAGCACGTGTTAATAGGGTCTTACGCCATATTAGACTCCGATCCAGGAGAGGGTATATGTGTAAACATGTGCGAGTGCGATGACATTGACAAGTTGCTTGCTGAGATGTGTAGCGGCGAGCACAAGCAACAAGGCACGCCAGGGGCTGGGCCTGACAGACCGGAGTCGTCAGACAAACAGGAACATGCCTCAAAATGCGCCGCGAGAGGCTCACCACACTGGCCATGGGAAGCCAGACTGGAAAGTATATCCGATGCACCCTGACAGCAGACAAAGTCGACACGCTCACAGATGGAAAAGTCGACAAGCTGTATTCTTGCTACAAAGCATGGTTGGGCGTGGCTATGACAAAGACTCTTGGGCAGGCAGCTCTGCAGCTGTATACAGAGGTGGTCAGCAAAGTGCTCCCCATCCCTGAAGAATCCCATTCAAAGCTCGTCGCAGAGCTGGAGGCTGACCCATTTGTTGAGCACGCTCTAAGCAGTGCTATGCGTGGTGTTTATCGCATGTTCAGCATGTGGTTAGCACCGCTTACCACAGCGATTACCACAATGAAGCTTTGAACACGCTTGTCCTAACAACATGAATACTGGAGCCGACAGCGGAGCCAGAGATTCAGAGAGTGACAGTGAAAGCTAAGGAGAAGGATCCCAAAAAAAGTCGCCGCTGGGCGGGCTGCAGCCGCTGCCAGGCAGGCAAAAGACCACAGCCATACCCCCAATTGAAGAGTCCTCACTACATGGCATAAAGTTCTCCGCAATCATGTCTACTGATGGAAAGATGCTCGTCGACACGCTGTACAATGGCACGGTTGTCACCCTGTTTGCCATAAGCTACGCTCGCATGGCAAAATGGTGTTTGGAGGCGCCTATCCAAAACTCGACTACGGATGTTGACGCCGCGATCCGTGAATACGCCCAAGTCTTCCCCAATAAACTTGCTCCTCTAGCACCAGAGCCCCAGCTTTCAAACTTCTACGCACCGTCTTATGACCAGAAAGACCGTGAGATTGCTTTTTTCATAATAGCCATGACTGCGACTGGGCTTGTTGCCTACAAATTAGCATGACCCCTCAACCCAGGTTGACAATTTTTTTTTTACCCATTTAGACAGCAGGCATACAAGGTTATAAGCAACATATATACCCAATGACTCGAGGAACAAACACGTGCGTCTGGCTGGCCCTAAACCACCTCGAGAGCGCCACCCAGGGGCACGGACTAACGGCTGCCCGGCGTGCAAAAATAGAGGCCTGGGAGGCAGGTATCCACCAGGTGGGTGCCGCGCTCCAGGACCTTGCAGGGCTCCAGACAGCCACACGGCATGCCGTTATAATCCGCGACATGGCCGGCGAGACCCTCCACTCGAGTGGCAGGTATGGCGCCAGCCAGTGGAAACCGATCAAGATCACACTCCACAACGGCCATGCCTGGGGACCGGAGCTGACATTCCCCGAGGCCAGAGAAGTCCGGATCTACGCCGGCGACGTCTGGGAGGCGATTCGGGAGGCAGTCGCCAATGAGCTGATGGCTGTCTGGCTTCTGGGGGTCAGCGAGGGTCGTAAGCTCACCGTAAACCAGTTTGTCCTCGCCGACGGGCGCACCTACCCGGACCGGACTGGCGCACGAGGCCTTGATCGCCATATGTCGCGACCTGTCTCACGAGGACCCAAGGCGTTGGCCAACAAGGTCTTTAGTAAGAACCATGCCGCGAGCCTCGTTGCAAGGGACAAGAACAACTGGTGACTCACGCCAGCCAACCTCGTGGACGAGGTCCCACACGGCCTGCGTCGAGCACGGCCACGGTGGCCTGTGGAACTCCCCGAGTTACCACACACAGGATGTTGTCAGCATCAATATGAAAGCCTGCTACCCCACCTCTTTCCAGGGCCAGACGGGCCCCTGGTTCAGGCGGTTTGGCCATCAAGGCCACCATATGGCCCGCGTGGCCATCAATGACCCGCTGCCCATCGGCATTGGCACAAGTTCACCCAGGGCTCCAAGGCCGATGGCAAGCGGATGACGCTACACCTGATCATGGACCAGGGCGAGCTGGACTACTTGGTCGACGACTGCCGCAAGAGTGGAGAGCCTGAGCAGTGCCCTCTGGGTTGGGTCTGGACCTACTACGACAGGGCCCAACCCCAATACACACACCTGCGAGCGAGCATGCTAGCCTACACCCACATCAACCTCATCCATATGCTCCGCCAGTTTGTCCCCCGCGTCGTCATCTGGGAAGAGGTGTGCACCGTTCCGCGCCCCATCCTGGAGACCTTTATCGAGTGGCTGGTTTCCAGGGGCGTTCAGGTCATATGCTGCGGTGACCAGGGCCAGCCCCCACCAATTACGGGCGAGGCACCGCATGACTGGTTGTGCAAGGCTGCCGGCTATTACGAAGAGATCACCGTTGACGACCGAGCGAAGGAGGAGGACCTCTGGGCCCTGAAGAGGGCAATGAGGCTCCAGCCAGATAGGGTCCAGTGCCCGGAGATGCGGTGTGCAATCCCCAAGTGTGATGACTGGGATGACTTCTTGGGCGCATGGAAGCCGTCTGACCTCATGCTCATCTCGCGAAAGGAGCTACGCGATCGGGCACAGAAGCTTGTCTTTGAGCGTCCTGGTGAGCATCCTCGGCCCATTATTGGTGGACGGCGGCAGGAGTTTGATTAGTGTATACTCAAAGATAGTTCACTTTTGAGAAGGAATATTATGAAACCTTGTAAAAAACCAGAATCCCAAAAGCCGTCAGTTCAATCAGGACAAAGGGACAGGGTTGTAATGATATTGTGAACAGCCCCACTGTCTACCATATTCACCACAGAGCCATGGCTGGGTCCAATACTTAGAGAAAGAAATGAAGGGCTCTATTCCAAAATGCCTTTTGATTTGCTAAAAACAGCTTTTTTTATTTACCAATGTAAATGTAAATGTTAATGTTCGTAATTTTCTCCGTTTTCTGGCCTAATGCTTTATGTTCATGTATTCTAATATGTGCACAAAAATATTGAAATCTCGTTTTGCAATGAACGCATAGAAAGACCTATCTAAAACAAGGGGATGCAGCTCGTTTGGTCAAGAAATGAATACAACATGTTGAGCGCGGCTCTATCGCTTGTTGTTCCGTGGTGGTAACTGTTACTTGATTTTTGTTAATTTGCATTTAACGCATTTTGGAATAGAGCTCTTCATATGTACTTTATTCAGGTTTTTGAATCCTCAAAAAAATTCAAACAAACCCTAATAGTATATCCATGTATAGAAATTATCCTTGACTTAGTTGTACTTTCAAGGAAGGAATGAATATTTCTACAGGAGGAGTCTAGACTGTATAAAAGCATCACCAGAATTTATTGACTGATCAATGTGTGTTAATTAAGTAACCGGCCTTGTTCATTTACACAGTCCGTCAGTGCCATATTAAAATTTGTCGAGCACTTTATCGACAAGACATGAACTCCTGACAGTTACATGCAAACATGAAACTATTGGAAGGAGACTTCAAAGACAGTCACCTTTATAAAGACTCTTCAAAAATATAATGAAACAATTCCACCGCTATAGGTTAATTCTGAGAAAAATATGCTCACAATCCTGGTAAAATAACCTTTTCCTACATACACTACATATAAGTTAAAAAAACAGTTTCTTCCTTCAACTCACGTGAGAGTTTATATAGCAAATCAGTTAATTTGAAGTAAATGTAATTGTTTTTCCATCCATTGTCTTAACATGGGGGAAGCAGCGCTGGTTTTCAGTGATTATATGAATTTGTTTTCAATTTATTGTGTTCAAATTATTAATTATACATTTGTTTAGTGATAGTTCATTGTGAAACTTTTATTATTCATTATCCAAAAATGACTTGTTGTAACAGCTTGCTCTGAATTCTCCACTTAATCCTCCCTCCCCCACCATCACTCCCAATCATGGGATAACTGGGACAAAAATAAAAACGTCAGTTTAAATTTAAGATGGCCACTTCCGGTCTGTCTCACATGCGATGCAAATTATATTTGGAATGTTTGGTAATGACTCCACGATTTCAAAAATTCATGCTATACATGAGGAAAGACCACAGATTTCGAGTTACAAAATGCTGCTGGTTAAATCAGGCAAGGTGTATGATCGAAACCCACGTGGCTCAAGTTTGCTCAACATACGGTCATGTTGACTGCACACAGGCCAAGTCACGGCAAGCATGTGGCACTATTTTCTTTACGGACTACAGTCTGTTTGATCTATGGGTCAAGTGACATGAACCCCTGGTCGCTTTTCAACCCCACGACAAACATGGCAGTCCAAATGTCGGTCAATACAACATACAAATATAGACGACACTGTTCAGCATTAAAAAGACAAGCGACATACATGTAGAAAATTCTTCTAATCTTGTCACCTTTACTTAAAAAACAAGGCACAGCAGAACCATTATTCTATCCTTTCTGACAAAGACATCAACAATGCCAGTGCATGAAAAAACAACAAAAAACATCAACTTTGCCATTGGATGAGAAAAAAACAAATTTGAATAAAAAGTTTACAAAGTATGTGTGTTTATCATTTCATAAAACTAATCCTTGATTAAAAATTAGCAGTCGGTAAACATGTGAAAATAGAAATGATGACAAAAATCAGATTTTTATACATTTATAAGCATTATTATAAACAGTTGCATCAGTGTTTGATGCCCTGTTTTTATAACTGGATGCGTATCCAATATCAAAAAGTAACATTAGCAAAAAGTTTGCAATCTTTAATTTACTTCCAGAGACAAAAAATGAGAGACTACTGTAGGCTTGAAACAAAGAGCACTTTATTACATACAGATCTTCATGTACCTGTAGAAAATGGTTCCTTGGTTTGATTGTGATATTATACTGTACATGTACATGTATTTTGCATTGTACTTATAGAGCATTAATTCACTTAGATGACAGTGCTGGAATTTCTCTCTACCACCAAACAGCCATGACTGCTGTAGTTAGGTCTGTTGAGAAAACAGGACCGTCTCATTAGCCTAAGCCTTCTTCTATACTAGTGTTACAGTTTAGTGAAGCAAATCAAAAGGGTTTGATCGATAGGTTTTGACATGCTTGACCCGCTGTGTCCAGTCAAATGATTCAATAAGCTAGATCCTTTGACCATTTCACACTTGTTGTTTTCTCGTGCCTTTAGCCGCGACAGGCAAACAACTGTGAATAAACGCGGCTTCTAAAACAAATTTGTCACCCTATTGATCGGTGGGTTAGTGTTTGATGACAGGTAAAGTTGACTGCGTGACTTCACAGGTTAGCGAGCTTATACAGAGCAAATTTAAAAGTAAAGAGGCTTTTCTCTTTCGTCGCAGAGCTAATCTACCAACATGTTTAAGCTCACAGCCCACTAATACATGATAAACATGATAGATCTAGAAATGGTACAAATCAAACGGTCACCCGAGATTTTTCTAACGCGTTGTTGCACATGGAACTGTACATGTACATGTATCTAAATTGTGCAAAAAGACTGTTTCAACAAGTTAGGATGATCATTTCATTCAATCAGAGTACAGATTAAAATTTAACAGGCTTTTTACATGTATTCACTGCAAATATTACAATCAGATGCTAATAGAAATAACTTTATTATCAACCCATTGTACAATATTTTTCCTAAACTGTTATTGTTTCTTTTGAAATTGAATATACAGTAGTCTCCTTGTAATTGAGTTTAAAAAGGAGAAAAGTTAAACGATAACATTTTGCCATCATATTCAAATGAAGCTACATGTACATGTATATTCTGGGGTCAAACAAACTACATGAACAGTTTATGTGATGTCGTTGTAATTGAATTGTCTCCTATGATTGTCCAGTACATGTACTTGTCCTGTCTTGTCACTGTTTGTTGCTAGTTGTGTCGAGGGTGGTTTCCTCAACCCATTAGGCTGGCTCACTGACATATGAGAAAATAACTTCAGATACGGCATTAAACCCCAATCACACAAACAAACACACAACATAATGCACTAAGAGTTTTAAAAGCTTATTTGTATTATTAATTTAATGAAACACAATTAAGAATTCTATTCGCTGTTCTCTCATTCATGTAGGTAATTAACAGTTTACACTAGGTTTAAAATGTAACTCCAAAAAACAGTCACTCAAACTGGTTTTAATGGATGTTCTAGATTAACAGATCAGACATTGTATAACTAAACAACATGTCATTGCATGCCCTTATACTGCGGTCACAGTTTCAAAAAGAAGCACTCCCAAAAATGTCTGCACAATTGCACCTGAGAAGGTGTCATTTCCCCTTGTTTGTGTCACTACAACCCCTGAAGGTAACCAGAGATTAAATAAATGACAATCAGCTGGTGTCTCAAACTTTCAAAGAAACGTAAAGCTCAGGTAAACTCTATACTTATAACATATATCTACATTACGGTGAGCAGTTATCGTGATACCTGGTGTGTGTCTAAGCGTAAAACCACATACTTAAAATAGCTAAAGGTTTGTCCTTAAGTCTCGTATGCCACGTACGTTCCCTTTTATCCTAAACATATTTTTCACCTTTGTAGCTGAAATTGTCTATTAATTCACACTGCATATATAGCCTTCTGTGTGCTGATATCAGCCTGCTTCATGTAGCATCTACATAGAAAGGCCGTAAGCCTTTAAAAACTTGAGAAATACCTGTTGAAAGATACAAGTACACTGAATTCCACCTTCAATTTTGTTTGTTTGACTATATGTAGGGTTTGACATCCTACATGTACTTTAGGTTATAATGGGTTACGGAAACGATCCTCTGACAACACCACTGGCAACAAACAAAGACCCAGACAGGGTGATCACAGGATATCACAAATCAGCTATACTTACAGAACATTAGGACTTTAATACATACTCACCACTTCGTTTGTTTGTTTGGGTTTTAACGTCGCACTCAAGGGTATTTCACTTATATGACGACGGATTATCCATTACACATTTTCCCTGTAATTATTACGGTGTAAAACCGAGAGGAAACCTTGTAAAAACCACCCCTGCGATTGCCGGAGCCCCTCACCACCTCATAGCCGAGAGGTTTGGTCAAACATGGGTGCCCCCATGATATTGTCATGACGTGTTGTAATATGCAGCATTTTTTTCAGACGGCAACTAAACAAATTGAACTTGCATGAAATTATCAAACATAAATTAGATTACTTTACGGCACTCACTTGTTATATCGCCCCCCCGCCCCCTTTTTTTTTTTTTTAA
>JARFOD010029614.1:0-10653 GCA_031763545.1 Mopalia muscosa
AGTAATTTGAGAGCCGCGCTGACTCGTCTGAGTTGTGCATTCAAGTATAACGTTGAAAGCGCTGTACACCTGTAATTTGAGATCTGCGATGACTCGTCTGAGTTGTACATTCAAGTATAACGTTGAAAGTGCTGTAAACCAGTGATTTGAGAGCCACGACGAGACATCCGAGTTGTGCATTCAAGTATTATGTTGAAATGTCTGTACAGTAGCAGTTCCAAAGCCACGTCAAGACACATGAGTAATGCATACAAGTATAACGTTGAAAGCGTTGTACACCACTAATTTGAAAGTCACAGTTAGACATCTGAGTTGTGCGTCCAACTATAAGTATAATGTTGAAAGCTCCGTACACGAGTAAATTGAAGGTAACGGCGAGATACATGCGTTTTGCATTCAAATATAACGTCGAAAGCGCTGTACACATGTAATTTGACAGCCGTGACAAAACATCCGAGCTGTGCATTCAAGTATAGCGTTAAAAGCGATGTTCACCAGTGATTTGAGAGCCGCGACGAGACATCCGAGTTGTGCATTCAAGTATAACGTTGAAAGCGCTCTACACCAGTAATTTGAAAGCAACGGCGACACACATGAGTTGTGCATTTAAATATAAAGTTGAAAGCGCTGTGCACCAATAATTTGACAACCACAGTGAAAGCGCGTGTATACGTTGAAAGCGCTTTACACCAGGTATTTTCACCAGTAACTTGAAAGCCATGGCGACACACATCATGAGTTGTGCATTCAAGTATAACGTTGAAAGCGCTGTACAACAAAAATTTGAGAGCCGCGACGAGACACATCAGTAATGCATTCTAGTATAACGTTGAAAGCGCTGTATACCACTAATTTGAAAGTCACAGCGAGACATCCGAGTTGTGCTTTCAAGTATAACGTCGAAGATACTGTAATCATTAATTTGATAGGCACAACGAGACATCCGAGTTGTGCATTCAAGTATAATGTTGAAAGCCCTGTGCACCACTACAGAGTACCGAGTTTTACATTCAAGCAGAGCGTTTATTTCGCTGTACAGCAGCACTTTGAAGTCACAGCAATACGACCGAGCTGTATAGCCAAGTATAACATTGCAATCGTCATGTCGTTATTAAAGGAGGGTTATTACATCGAGAACAAGACTAAATAAAGCAAAGTAATATCTTATACTACTTGTAAGAGTGGTTTATTTTCATTCCAATAGATTTACACGTGCTACGTTATCGAACATATCAGATAACCATTTGTCTAAAATACCAATGTTAGGCCTAAGCAATATATGATTACCGCATGGGATCAGTGTATGACATATACAATGTGATTTATAGACTTTGTTAAAAATTATATACTATATGATTTTGAAACTTAATGATTTAAAAATACGTGATTTTTTAATTCTGTCATAAAAAAACACTATATGATTTATAAACTAAAACTATGCTCAAAAAATGAAATGCCTCATTTATGTGCTACGTGGTTTATAGATTAAGCGATTTGTAAACTAAGTGATATAAAACTGCACAATTTTGAATTCATGTGGTAAATTGATAAACTACGTGATACACAGTCTATGTGATTATAACCGTGTTGAACAAGTAACGCTGTAATTTGAGATCCAAATTATTATCGGTGATTGCCAGGAAACACGGACCTGGGGAGATTAATGTCACTTCTTAAGATATGTCGATTACATTTAAAACCAATACATCATCTTATTTTCAGAAAGTGCTCTCGGGGATAAATTTGTAAATAATGGCGGATTGATTAATCCCGTATATGCATATTAACAGTGATTTGTAAGGACTATGTAAAAAAAACTGGCTGCTTTATATACCGCGATGTTTACCTACATTGAGGCCTGATTAGTGTCATATGTTAGCCGGGTGTATTAAGAAATGTTGAATGATTGCCTAGCTGCGTTAAACCCACCGTGTACTCGCGGTACGCCCACACAGCCATCTATACCCACAACAACATGCATGTCTTCATGTCTGATTTTCTACATCTTTAAATATACATCTGCCATCCTTTCGGCCTACTTACCGCGGAGTATGGTTAATTTGTAATGTATAAGTGAAGCAAACCCTGCACCAACGAAAATTTACGAAGTAAATGTATATATTTCTGACCTCGATATCAATATGCGAGTATGGCACATCTAACAAAATATGTGGTTTTATTTTGTGTCTCATGAAAGGTATATACTAAAGTACTATATTCCCTATTCGTGATATTAAACTCTCTTCGCTATTATAGATGCGTAGATAAAACAGCTATAATTCAGTAACAAACTTGACTAACGTTATAATCGCTTTCGAAGCTAATGGACATCAGAAACTCGCTCTGTTCAGCCATGACGTAATCGTAGTCTTATACCTGTCCTGTTTAATTTTGTTTATTGTTAGTTAATATCGAACTCGGTTTCATTTGCCCATTGGCCTGCCACGCGATCATATGGGTGAAATAACATTAAATACGGCTTTAAACTCCAATCCATCAAAAATCAAATAAGCCAGTCGGGAATCGAACCCACGACGGTCACTATCACACATAAAATGGTTAACGATAAATATAAGCCACTTTGAATACGACTGGATCAACTGCAATTCCTCTTATAGCCACTTTATTTTCAATTTCAGTTTTTTTTAGACTTATTCGAGGAATTTAATTTAGACTTACACACTTGAATAAATCATTGAAAAGAATATGGCTCTTACGAAATTCCGTGGTTAGCGCGTTTATCCTCGGCCGTCTTACTTACAGCCATGTGGACGATTATCTGTTCTTCTCTTTAGTAGTATAAGAAAAGATAAACATACATTAATTTGGTTAAGAGAACACTTCACCAAAGTCAAACAAGAGAATCAGAATTTGCATTTTAAGACTTGATAAACGTCTTTTGGAAGTCAGATCAGACCATCTCCCTTTCTCTTTGTTATTCTTCTGTATGGTTTGTTTGTTTGTTCGATTATGGTTTTGCGCCGTACTAAAGTTTATTTGAATCATATGACTACATGTCAACAGAATTGGCGAAGGGAACCATTCTCGGAGCCATTGGCAACAAACAAAGATAAGACAGACCATCACAAAATACAATATCAAAACATCACATGTGCAGAGACAGAACCCAAAAGTCTGGAAACATCAGGGCAACAGGACCCCCTCCCCTGTCCCCTGCATAAATACGTTCGTGTTGTATTATCACGGAATAATCTGTGTAAGATTTAAGTGACGTGGTAAATTAACAGTCTCGTATGGTATTGTCATGGAATAATCTGTGTAAGATTTAACTGACGTGGTAAATTAACAGTCTCGTATCGTATTGTCATGCAATAAGCTATGTAAGATTTAACTTACGTGGTAAATTAACACAGTCTCATCTCGTATTGTCATGCAATAAACTATGTAAGATTTAACTTAAGTGGTAAATTAACACAGTCTCATCTCGTATTGTCATGCAATAAGCTATGTAAGATTTAACTTAAGTGGTAAATTAACACAGTCTCGTCTCGTATTGTCATGCAATAAGCTATGTAAGATTTAACTTAAGTGGTAAATTAACACGGTCTCGTCTCGTATTGTCATGCAATAAGCTATGTAAGATTTAACTTAAGTGGTAAATTAACAGTCTTGTCTCGTATTGTCATGCAATAAGCTATGTAAGATTTAACTTAAGTGGTAAATAAACACGGTCTCGTCTCGTATTGTCATGGAATAAGCTATATAAGATTTAACTAACGCCGTAAATTAACAAGGTCTCGTCTCGTATTGTTATGGAATAAGATATATATATATATGATTTGACTGACGTGGTAAATTAACATGGTCTCGTCTCGTATTGTTATGGAATAAGATATATAAGATTTAACTAAGTGGTAAATTAACACGGTCTCGTCTCGTATTGTCATGGGATAAGCTATACTAACGTAGTAAATTTACACGGTATCGTATTGTTATGGAATAAGCTATATAAGATTTGACTAACGTAGTTAATTTACACGGTCTCGTATTGTTATGGAATAAGCTATATAAGATTTAACTGACGTGGTAAATTAACACAGTCTCATATCGTACTGTAATGGAATAAGCCGTGAAAGATTAAACTGACGTTGTGTGAAATTAACACAATCTCGTATCGAATTATCATGGAATGAGCTATATAATATTTTACTGAAGTAGTAAATTAACAGTCTCGTATGGCATTGTCATGGAATAAGCACTGGTTAAGATTTAATTGTACAGGGTAAATAAATAAAATTTAAAACTACATTTTGAGTATAGGTAAATGTGAAGAAGAAAAGTGAAGTGGACATGTTGCTGTAAAACACTTATACATATGTGTAGTACTGCTTTGATATTGTTCCATTCTGTTATAGAACATGTGGGTACATATGGTGTATTTCAACCCCCAATATACGTCTATCAAAGGATGTTCAGAAAGGCGAGTAAGCCGACTGCAATATAATATGATTGGTATTGACGTACGATACTTGTATAGTCATCAGTCTGGCGTACGTAACTGTACTCCAAGACAATATAAAGGGCATAAAAGTGATATATGTAGCGCCAAAGCAATAATAACATTTTTATGGACTGCTCTCGATCGTTTTTCGCTCGAGCAGCCAGGGCTCGTCAACTGACGCTGTAAGTGAAGTGGTTGAGCGAGCATCGATGCTAAGGTATTGACAATCAAGCGCTTGTTTGCAATCATTTTCCGATAGATCTGCAACATACGTTTGTGACTGGCTCATAGTAGGCTGAATGCTCCCTGACCACCAAGCACTAAGTGGAGGAGAAATATCCAATAACTATTTGCCTCTAGCACCTGTCCACATTGAACATAATGTCCAGTCCATACGTTCAAAAACAATACGCAAGTATGGTGGGCTATTTGTACCATTGTTAAATGTTAACGGTATTTAACTGTGGACATGGTCGGTATATACATGTATAGCCATATCATTATTAGCATATACAGATCGATGCTGAATCAAAAAAAAAAAACAATTCATATATTGTGGTTTTCACACGCTGTTGATCCTTTTGTGTAATTATCGAGAGTTCTCAGGTGACCTATCGGAAAAGTGTCATATTATTATACATATATTATGAAACCAGAAGTTAACGTATGTATTCACAACCGTAGGCATCAAAACACCAGACTTGCATTCGTGTGAACGTTAGGATGTGTCACATACAGCATGTTCGCATTGTGCTAAAAGCTCTTTAATTGTGATAAGTGTCCTTTCATACAATTTATTTCGGTTGTTAAACACTGTCGAACAGAATTATAAGAATTTGACAGATATTTCTATTCGCGGAGACCCCGGTATTGACATTGATTGCAATATCTCGGTCCTTTGTATAAAGTATACACGACAGCAGTTGTAATAATTCTATAAAATATGCTCTTTATAATACACAGAAGACTAAATATATGCTCTTTATAATACAGCGCTTAGTACTCGGTACAGCGCTCTTGTGGAAGGAGGAGGAGCTTCTTGTTGCCCTCTCTGAGCTAAGGGGCAACATTCAGCCGACCTGTTTGTGATGCCTTTGTATTGCGCCCTGTGGCTGTGATTGTCCCATCTTGTCTTGGTGACGTCAGTGGTGACGAGTCTTGCAACCATTGGGCTGGTACGCCGTCGGGAATTAAGTGACATGATCTCAAGTACGACGTTAAACGCTAATCAAACAAACACACTGTTAGTTGGCCAGTACGGGTTACTAAAATAAGACAGAATTTATCAAACAGTGGTTTAACGATGTGATGACCGTGTTACATAGTCGGTCTATTAAATGGAAAGAATGGATATTTTATTGGTTGTACATAAAAATATTGCCGGCAGTTACGGGGGAGCTTCATGTTTAACCGGTGCTATCCGAATAATGTGGAACCGATCTGTTTGTGGGGTGACGTCGTCATATGAATGTCTTGTTATTGCCCAGTTTTGTGTTTGTTTGTTGCCCAAAACTTAAAGGCAGTTTATTTCAGCCGTTGCCCTACCGTCATAGTATAAATAATATACATTATATGTGAGAAACAATAAGTACGGCGATAAAATCCAACCCAAACAGTTAAACAAACGAACATAATGATATATGTTAACCGAAATGGTTAATTCATTTATATGACCCATCTGAGCGTATGGGGTCTGGGGTAAAACGATTTCTGACATTTTTTGTGCTCTAATATCCTATCCATATCGATAAAGCGAGAGGCCTTATTACAACTTGGTTTTATAACGACACGGATATAATATTACCAATTCGGAGCCAAAATCGGTTTTATTTCCCATTATCGCTATCGTAATATCCCTTCCTACGTCTGGACAGTTTGCAATCCTAGTTGGTTATATACACATATAATGGGCCGGACTGGTTACATTTCCTGCTCACGCTTCATTTTTATAAATAATTGCTTATCCGTGTTGAAAATTTCGGGAGACTTTAAATGCTTAGCTGAATTCCCTCCAACATGACTGTCTTGTTTAAACCAGCTATTTTTTATCCATTTATCTATTCGTTTGTTATTAGATAATAAATGTAATATTTATAACTGAGTAGTCTTCTATTGTATGGAAGCGTTCTATATGGCTAGCTCGTTGCATTGTCATCTCCCCTACGAAGATCTTTCTTTTTTTTTATAAATCCTGGTATCGAAAGCATTGTGCTTGGCAAAAGTCTGCATAAAAAACATAAAATATAATGGGCGAAGCGATATTGAGCTCCTTACCATATTATTCCCATAAACCCAATACATAGACGATGCAATGCAACGTCGAGCTGCTCGAAGACAAAATTGAGCACTGCTTACTTTGTAGTCCAGCTTAAACTATTTTTTGCTGTAGTATCCTGCTTCACTGGAACCACTCTGACGTCATACTTTGACATTTTGACATATTTGTCTGAGCTAATCAACCAACGCCAAAGCGTATTAATAAAACATGCCAAAGACAGTTGAAAATTGGATTAAATTTAATCAACATTGTGCTGTTAATGTACCAGTAGTCAAAACCTAGCTTATTTTGTAGGATTAGTTTAGGGCTTGCGCAATTATTTGTTTCACCGGTAATTGAGGAGGAACACCTGCAAAAACCACCCGTGACCTCTAAAGCCCAGGCTAATGTCGTTAACACCTTGGGTAAATGGCGGGATCAGCTGCGTGAGTGGCCTGTTGAAGGGATGGGTAGTGAAGGGTGCAGCAGCCCAATGTGCAATAGACAGAGAAACAGCCGTTATCTTTCACAAAATAAGGGGGACTCTAACTGGGGAAAAATTATATTTCCTATAAAGATACTTACTGCATAATGCCATTCATTTCTTGAAAGTTTTAATTGCAATTTTGTGACTTTTTGTCGTAATTTTGTGATGAAATGGCGTTACACACTGCCGTTCGACATTGCAATATCCTACTGAAAATCTCCATTTCCTGTTGGTGACCAATAAAAATGATCCATCAAAATTTGTACTCAGCCAAAGCAGACTTTATTGCTTTTCCTTATCACAGAGAATCCTATTTCTCGTCTTGGAGGCGATATTAAACTTGACAAAAAGCATGGCGGAAATGCCTATATAGGATAGATATTTCCCTACTGTAAACACTACAACTACAATAAGTCGTATCGGTGTGTGTGTTAAATTAACTTTTGTTTAATTTGTTATTACCAACATCGCAATATGTTCTGTTATTTCATGTGCAAAAGTGGGGTTTTTTTTGTTAATTTTGAATTATGACGCTTGACCTGATTGGATAAGATTTATTCGAAAGATTTAGTTAACATCGAGTCACTGAAAACTCAGAAACTGACACTGCTTCCTCTTATCAAAAGCGTGTTTGACACGAAGTCAATATTTTGTAACAGTGCTCTGGTGTTATGGTGTGCTTGTTCGAGAAAGCTTTCGGAGGCACACTGGTTCATGGTAAGCTCGTGCCTCATCCTCCTCCTTAAATGAGTTAAGCAGTGAGTACGACGTAGGATACTCAGATCGCCACAATGCAATTATCCCTACATGCAAAACGATAAAGACCGTTGCGTTGTTCGTGGTAGTAAATCTTTTCATTCCCCATATTGCCACTGGCTTTGGGACAATCTTACAGGAGAATTGAAGCCATTATCTGTCGCACACTTGATTTTCTAATTTTCCCTCTATAACGTTTCATTCCGAGGCTGATGTTATGAGGTAGACCCCCCCCCCCCCCCCTTCAGCTTCTCGATAACCTCTTTGGAGCGTTCCTCCCACGCTTAGATAAATCCCACGGTCATGGACGCCAGACAAGATGATGGAATCTGGTAGTCAGAAGTGTTTTCGCCTCGAGCTATTGTGTGTAAAAACAGGTTTATCGTCTACAAGTGTTCATTGGGTTCACGACTTACTTCCAAGCACCTGATGGCATTGCATTCTAAAATAGAGACCAAATCATTCTTTGCTTCGTCGAATCTGTGTTTAATGACGGCTCATTTAGTTTGAGATAAGCTCTGTGTGCAGTTATTCAACAGAGGTCATTATCATGGGTTTGGTTTTTCAAGAGTGAAAGAAGACGGTTGTTTGATATTACTGTGTGATATGGTAGATAAGGGCTTATCTGTTTGTTGTCCATTCCCTGTAATATCATTCTGGTTTAATCTCTGCTTCTTTGTTGTGTTTTTTTCTCTGTTAAATTTGAATCCTTTGGCTTTAACTGTTTGTCGATTCATCGGGCTACTAGTACAACAACAACAGCAGTGTCTTCAAGCCACACTCGATGCCCAACAATTTAAATCCGGCCCTAGATAAACACAAGAGCGATATTGATGGCTAGCTGTCCGGAAGGGAGAACGACTTTTTCTCTATTCAGACTGAAAAGAAACGGGAGTTGGATAAATGTATGCATGTGTATGGAATAAAACACCAAATCAAACAAAAAACAGGACATATTCCTAATATTTTTTTACGGAAAAAAACCGCCTTCATGAAAATGTCCAAATCCTACGCTCGCAACAGTATGCCCAGATCAATTGTGCCAATACCTGCAATTGGTTGATTTAGGGTACAGCATGACTCCATTAGACAAAGAGCGATGTCAGTTTTACTACCGTTTTACTGCTTCCTAATGTTGATCTATTCCGATGTCTTAGAAGCCTAACACCGTGTCAGGCCTAAAGAACTAATAAACCTGAATCCTAGAAAATGAGACATCCAAATGTCACCGGACGAAGAAATCTTTTTACTGCCAATATTATTTCCAGATTACCCTGATTAGTTTGTGATGTGCCATATACGAGAGGTACCGATTGTATAATATGACGTCCACGCGGTGCCTTGCCAATAAACGTGTTTGCTAAGAAGTAATCCTTCACTTTTAACCAAAGTAGTTTTTCAGCATATCATCAATATATCTCTAGCGTTGATTCTATTTGCAAATTAACACATTTTTCTGAACCAATAACCCTGACAAGCTGTGAAATTACATTAAGATATGTGCTCACATTAGTTAAGGTGTGCTAATGTACTTAAGAAATCCATAGAAATGTTTCTCTGCTGTGGCTAAAATACAAATGGTTTGATGGAGATGGGAATAAAACGGCACTCTTACGTAGAAGAAGCCTCTGGTATAAGTCTATTTAGATTGTAACCTGTTCAGTACAGACTGCTGATCTGACCTTTCTAGTGTAGCAGATCTAATCTAGTCGCGTTTCTCAGACTTACTTCTAATCAGACTCCCCATTAGATGAGCTTTAAGATAAGAATCCGCCTTGGTAGAAACACCATTACCATGTAAACACGTAGCCATGAAGCCCGTGCGTCACCGCACAAGACAGATAACTTACGTGTGTTACAACACTAAAACATGATGTAGCCATGGATGTAATGCAGTCATAGCATACATTCATTGACAGCTTCATACATACAGTGTGACTTAACTTCATGGACAAGATCATACATTCAGTGTGACTTAACTCCATGGACAACAACATACATACAGTGTGACTTATCTCCATGGACAACATCATACATTAAGTGTGACTTAACTCCATGGACAACAACATACATACAGTGTGACTTAACTCCATGGGCAACATCATACATACAGTGTGACTTAACTCCATGGGCAACATCATACATTCAGTGTGACTTAACTCCATGGACAACAACATACATACAGTGTGACTTAACTCCATGGACAACATCATACATTCAGTTTGACTTAACTCCATGGACAACATCATACATACAGTGTGACTTAACTCCATGGACAACATCATACATACAGTGTGACTTAACTCTATGGACAGCATCATACATTCAGTGTGACTTAACTCCATGGACAAAGTCATGCATACAGTGTGACTTAACTCCATGGACAAAGTCATGCATACAGTGTGACTTAATTCCATGGACAACATCATGCATACAGTGTGACTTAACTCCATGGACAACATCATACATTCAGTGTGACTTAACTCCATGGACAACATCATACATTCAGTGTGACTTAACTCCATAGACAACATCATACATAAAGTGTCACTTAACTCCATGGACAACATCATACATTCAGTGTGACTTAACTCCATAGACAGCATCATACATACAGTGTGACTTAACTCCATGGACAACATCATACATTCAGTGTGACTTAACTCCATAGACAACATCATACATAAAGTG
>JARFOD010029625.1:0-24208 GCA_031763545.1 Mopalia muscosa
TGATGTCCTGTATTTCTGTCCGTCGTCATATAAGTGAAATACCCTTGAGTACAACGTTAAACACCAATCAAACAAAACCTTTTTTCTATCATATCCCTGACTACTTTGTTTTATCGCCACTTAAATGTTAGATGTAATCACTTCTTGTTGATAAGGGGTTTGATATGGCTATTCTTTTAAGCATATATGCATATATATATTGTTTTCAAGCTCATTCAGCTACCATTCTTAAGCATATGCAGCTACTAACAACATTCTCAAGTATTTGTAGTTACCAACACCTTTATCAAGCCTATGCCACTCTCAAGCATATGTAGCTATTAACACCATTCCTAAGTATATGTAGCTACCAACACCATTCTCCTGCATCTGTAGCTGCCAACACCATTCTCCTTCATCTCTAGCTGCCAACACCATTCTCCTGCATCTGTAGCTGCCAACACCATTCTCAGGCATCTGTAGCTGTCAACACCATCCCCAAGCATATGTATCTACCAACAGCATTGTCAAGCACATGCCACATTATAAATGTACCAACACCTTTATCAAGCTTATGTAGCCACATGTATAAACACCATTCTCAATCATATGTAGCCACCAACACCAATTATCAGCATATGTAGCAACATGTTCTAATTCCCATAACATAAGGATGTTATCTACTTTGAAACATCACTACTTATTGTGTTTTATTTTTGTCCCTCTGGCTACAAAGGACAGTTTCCAACTACACATGTTATGTTTGCACTAGAGTCAATTATTGTTGGAATACATTGCTGTCATATAAGAAAAATACCGGGTACTCTCAAACATAAGAAAAAAGATACAATTTAGAAGTCCAAATATATAGGCAGAGAACAGGATTTGTTTTTAAGTTAAAGCTTCCTTTTAACACCAATCATTTTAAGAGTTGAATAAGTGTGAAACGGTCAAGCGGAAAGGGGACGCAAAACCAGTTTCTCTACCTAAACATGTAACTATACATTCACAGAATATAGAATAAATTCTTATCAAAGCTAACATGCATTAACACTGGAGAGAAAAGTTATTGGATTAATCATGACTGACCACTTGACTTGACCTTGTATTACCCCTCCAAGCTCTTTGAAAGGAAAACAAACACTTACTTAAGCTAATAACCAGATTAATGACCAAATTTCTATACATGCTTCTAGATTACAATTTTGTTTATATAATGTCTCTTGAAATATTTATTTCAACAAATAAAGCTTTAAATATATGTTTCACGGAAGGTAGGGGACAATATGAAGTTTTCTGTTTGTAATAATGCATGCCGGGATTGTTCTGTCTTGTCTATCATTATTACCAGATGCAGGGAGGGTTTTTTCCTTTGCCCCTTAGGCTGACACATCTTCATATGAACCTAAACAAACAAATTATCCCCATGGTTATGGAAACTTAATTTAAGAGGTCCGATTTATAGGTTTCCAAAATTGTTTGCAGTGTTAATCTAAATTTGCATTTTTCTGCTGACAAATTTGATAATTTTGTCATCCGATAATCAATGAAGTTTGTGTTTTAAAGAAATTTTGCTTTATTTTTCACCAAGGCACATATATATATTTAATAAATCAGCAAACCAAGGGAAAGTGCAAATGTTAGGTTATCTGACAAACTTTTAGAGGACCGATTTTGAGGTTATGCCGGAAAAGATTACAGCACAGGCCTGAATTATCCATCGTTCTTTCAAGTAAATTGGTTTTCCTGTATACTTGTAATTGCCCTGAGACCCATTTTACACTTAACTCACACTTGATGATAAAAAATGATGGATAAAAAATGATGGAGATAAGTGCATGAGTTGCATCTTGATATGAGAAAGTTGAGTGACATGCAGGCATGATGTCAAGCTACATCTAAAGGTAAACTGGAACACCCTGGAATGTCATTAAGACAAGATAGGGATGATGGTCCGATAGTGATCAACACTGTTAAATATGAATGGTCAAGCTGACAGGTGATGTATGGTCCATCATAGGTTGTTTTAAATACACTTCATTGATGTGCAGGTGAAGGTCTTGTATCCACTGTGGCGTGTCCATTGTCACAACGTACCAGTCATTTCATCTGGACCAACCACTTTTCCTATTATCGTAGAATCCGATCAAATCAACACAGGCTCTATGAAAAGAATAAATTAGATTTTTTGATTGATTTGAATAAACGTTTGACCTGAAAGACAAACGTGAATGAAAATAAATTACTGTACATGTACTACTCTAGTGACCTGAATATATTGGTGTACTGTATTCAGTAAACATTTCATTAAGAAGGTTCTGTTTGTTTGATGTAGGGGATGCATGACTCATTCTACTATCTCTACTAGTTATCTCTTCATACTGCTGACTACTACACGTACTGCCCAGATATCATCGCTATGTTGTATGAGTGCTAAAGAAAATTAGAATTTTTCCACTTATTACATACATGAATTGATGCCTGATACTAGTGATGTACACCTGAAACTTACAGACATTTGACGCCAGTTGAGATCCCTTTTGAATAATTAACCGATTTAGTTTTGCACTACGTTTAGAGGATATTTTTGTTATAATTATTCCCAGAAAGACTCCCTGCTGGTAAAACCCTTCAGTTTGAATTGTAAAGTTATACAATACAATCACATCTCTATATGTTTATCTTGGGCCTGTGGCTAAGTGGTAGCGTGTGTGCTTACTTATACTGCTTCATTGTACCGTTCACAGGATCTAGTCCGCCTGTCAACCATCAGGTTATGAGCGAGTCACATGTTGGGGCTCCGACAATTGCGGGGTGGTTTTTACTAGGTTTCCTCCCGGCTTTCCACTTTCCAATATTATCATGCAATAGATAAAGGAAATAATGATGCTCGACAGAAAAAAGCATCATTGAATCACTGAGTTATCCAATAAAATTTGCCTGCAAAGCATATTTGATTTGTATACTTTTATACATCCTTCCATTGAAATATCAACTAAAATAGTGACCAGTTTACTTTTTGAAATAAATAAAACAAAGTTAGCAAAATATTCCTTAGTCTATAATGTATTTAGCTTTTAAATATTATTCAAAATCAGCACTGTAAGGTAAAAAAAAATCTGCTGCTATTAAACTTGGGTATAATAATAAGTGGCCAGAGTTTGCTTGTGGTTAATAAGTCAAGGTGCTTCGGTTGATATAAATCAGGATTGCCTTCATCAGACAGGTTTTAATAGTAGATTGTGATGGATCTGTCTAGAGACCTTAAAAAGCAGGGAGCAGAAGATGTTGGGGTCTCTGCCTGCTCAGCTGGTGACATCAGTGTGGATATCTCCCTCAGCTACATCTCCAGTCCTCCTGGAGCAGTTAGGTTTCCACACAGACAGTTCACAATGTAACCCCTGTTGTGTGAAGATTGATCACATTGCCATATCTTCTATTGTCTTCATTGTTCTTTAATTACACCAACCTTAAGCAGACTGTCAGCAGAATTCGAACAATCAGGCGAAACTTGAACAATTTGACAGTTCCTCCGTGTAGGAAAAAAAGTTGTCAAAAAATAATGTCACCATTGTTTCAATGGACCACCTTGTCCAATCGAGTCACTGTTCAAATATTCATCGATTTTTTTGTTTATTGTCAGGCCTTGTCAACTGTCCTGTTCTCAGCTATCATTCAGCCAATGAAGATGTATTGGTGTATGTTAGTACATAAAAACTGTACCAAGTTGTTGACATATGTTAGTAGGTTCACTTGTCATGTATAATCTCACAGGCTCTCCTATTGACATGGTATTCAGCACAATATACCATTGTCATATAAAAAAAACTGGCCGTATTATTCTTTATGGCTAATTAATACAGGTAGTATAGTTATAATGTCTGTAATTAGGTTAATGGTCACTTTCATTCCTATTTTGCCAAGTTTGTTTTTTTGCTTGTGTTGGTTTTCACCCTACTTTTCTCTTTATTCCGTAATACTTCCTCTTTTTTCACCCTTTCTTTTCAGCTTCAATACCCTTAAATATTAATTAGCAAGTATAAAACCTGTCTGTTTTAAGTAAGATTGATAAGTGAAATGAATGCTCATCAATATTTTTATTTTTATCTCTATTTGATTAATAATTTATTTGGCTCCCATACAGTCACAATTATTGACCAGTCTCAAAAACCAATAATTTGAAATTAGATTGGCTCCTGTCATATGCAGGAATTTGTAAGTTTACTCTTTTTAACATTGTACTGTTTAAGGGAGATAACTTCACTTCAACATCTTTAACCAGATGTTACACAGACATACATGTATATGTGCATGTAAGAAATAACTGGATGTTAAATAATTCATGCAACACCTTAAGTGTACATACATTTTGAATAATAATGTTATCTTAAATGCTCCTCAACATTTCAGTTTTATAGCAGAAAGAGGAGTGCCCCTCCTTTTCCACTCACCATTCAATATTTTGTATTGTCAATGATTATAAAAGTATCCCCTATAAAGGTTCATATAGTGAATGACATTTAACTTTCTCCTGGGAAGTGCCAAGTTCATTGGTTTATGTTTTTAAGGACAGGACTGGCGCTGGTTTTGCTTTTGTGTGTATGGTTGTAAACATGTCTGTCCCAATACCATTTCCGAGCGGATTCATACCTTTCCGGAACCTGTCAGGGTGTGTGACGTTCATTGTCCTGTTATTTCTTATTTGTTCACCTTTTATGTACAATGTAGTGCATGTACATGTATGTAGTTTATTTGCCTTTGAATATCTGCTTTTTATTTTTTTGTTTAATTTTTTTTTTTCTTTTGTTATTTAGGATTCTCGTTTTAGATTCTATTATACATTATTATACTATACATTATCTCTCACTTGTCAGGTGTGGCAGACTAGCTGATGCCTATAGTGAGGCATACTTCATGAAATCCTGGACTGTCTTAGCTCCATAGCTTATAGCGCTTCCGATTAACACTCAGCTCCTAATGGCTCTGACGTACGCTTTCCTTTATCTTTGTTTCCGTGCTGAAAAGATTTCCTTTGCTAGGATATTTTATATGTCTTCAGGGAATGACAGTGGTATAATTGAATTTAATTTTTTCAAGGACATCCAATAGAGGTTGTCCTGACATACATACAAGATACAGTTTATATGTATTATATTAATGGAAATACACATCATCTAATCGATGGTAAATGAAGTACATTTTTCATTAAAATAAGGTTTGGTTTTTTTGTTTTTTTTTGCTTTTGTGATACTAGAATTCACCTCTTGTCACATTTATTAAATATATTTCAGTATTTTTTAATTTTTGTTTTTAATGTCTATTTGTTCACAGTATGTTCTCTTGATCACAGGCATTATACAAAGACCAAACAAACAGATTAGCTTCATGTTGCCCCTTAGTTGTGAGAGCATTAGGGCAACAGGACACTCCTTCCAACACTCTGCAGTTTAACTTGTAAGCTTTTAAGGCCTTGGTACATGTATTTTCCATTAGAGTATCATGGTCAAAACACTTTGTGCTATAATCTCTTACTGAACATTTAAGTGTTCAATCAATCAATCACACAATAGATCAATCAATCAATCACACAATAATGTACCCCTAATCAATTTAAACCATATTTTGACCAGACTGGAAATAGGAAGTATTTAAATAACAGTTGAATATCACAGTGTAATTTTTTTCAAAGGTTTGGTTGTTTTCCACTTATACAAAGTCATGATATGGGTGAAATGCCCTTTCAGTAGAACATTAAAAGCAGGTGGTTGAAAGGAGCTTCCTCTTATCCTGGTACTCTCCGAGCCAAGCAGCAACATGTGGTCAATTTGTTTGTCCAGACATTGTCCTGTGTTGCCTTCGTTTATTGAGAATGGTGTCCGGAGGGGTTTGATTGGGGTTTACCATACTTAAGGTCTTGTATCTGGCTGGCACACCATCACATGACCCCCTTCAAACAAACCAACTTATCAAATAAATAAGTAATTCGGTACAGTTGAGTGAAACATGTAATCAAAATCATACAATATGAGATGCCTTTCTGATAAGTTTAAAAATCAATTCAGTAATCGGTTCTATGCCAGATAAAATGTTGCTGTATAAATACAAGGTACATGTAGGTGGAATTTTTTCATCCAACGAATGTGAGATATAATAGTTAGCCTTCCATAAAGACAGAAGAAAAAAGATAGAATCCTCATAAAATCTAGTAATTGTGGTGATTCTGGTGATTGCATTTCATTTCATCCTGTGAAGCATGAGCAGAACTAAATTATGTATTGATAGGAATAAATGAGGCAGAAATAATTTTAAATCATTTTACCCATTCTTTCTTTTTTTTTTATTTATTTCTTTCCTCACTTCCCTTTCTGTCCCTTCTCTTCTTCGTTCTGTGTTCTGTTTTTCTTTTTTCTTTTTTTTTTTTTTTTCTTTTTTTTGTTCTCTCTTTTTTTACTTTCTATTACTTCCTACTTTTTTTTTGTTTGAGTTATTTATTGAGTTTTTTTACTCAAATCCAGTTAAATTATGTTTGAACAAACTATGACTGAACACCAAGGGTGTAACACCGCATTTGCTGATCAATGAATATAGAGCGATGTGATTGCATGTGGGCTGATGAAATATCTGCATGTATATGGGTAGATAATGATGCCAAGTAAAGCTGTTCAGGCTGTAACTTAACCTCTGACTGGATTAGACAGCTGTTATAATAATATCAACTGTTATAATGTTAGAGATATATTAATAAATATCCTAAATATTTAATATGATTAAACTCTGTTCTTTTGGAATCTGATTTTCCAGCTTAATTGAAATTGAGGTTTCTTCCTGGTTTTCCACTGTAATTAGGCAAGGAACAGTTTGAAGTGGACAATCCATCATCATATAAGTGAAATACCCTTGAGTATGACATTAAACCCCAAATCTAGGTTTCCCACAATATTTAAGCAATGAACAGTGTGAGATTGACAATCCATTATCATATAAGTAAAATACCCATGGGTAAGACATTATACCCCAATCAAACTGGTGCACAGTATGTAGTGTTATTCCCAACTCAGACTTAATTATAGACACTTAATTTTGACATTGTCTGTAGTACCGGTGCATTGGATCACCAGGAGTACTGATGATGACAAAACACTGAGAAGTGGATTTAGAGGTTATTTGTTGATAACTTTAAGTTGTTTATGGTACATTGATAGTAAAATCACCAGAGTAACATCATTGGTTTGTCCAGTCATTCAACAGGTCAATATGAACGGCATTAACATGTATTGAATTACCCACTATACCATTGATGAATTGACAAAACCAAAGCTTATTTGTTTGAGGGCCAGTTGAAGTCTTTTATACCTACAGTTTAAGAGGCTCGATTGAAGGAAGGGATTGCCTTAGCCAAAATTGTGAAACTACACTTGTGTAAAGTGTGGGAAAAATGTTTACTGCATTGAGACTGTTGTACATATATGACTTCTAAAGAGCTGGAAACATTTGTGTATATATGTGAGCTGTGTATAATGGGAATATGTTAACATATATAAGGTGACACAGTGTACCAGTATAATGTTATTCATAATCTGCCTTCACAGAGTTGTTGGGCTCCTGACTTTGGAATATTAGCTACCTTGAAGTCATTATAGAGCTATATACTACCTAAAGCGCTGGCAGTGTTAACAGCTAAAAGAGCCCATGTGAGCTCTTTAAGTGCAGTAGCCTCCCCATTTCTCTCATCTAGAAGTGAAGTTTTCCTGTTCCTGTTCCTATTTTTCTCAACGTCACAGAAGAAAGAAATCCCACTGTGGGGAAGTTGTGTTGATGTTGTGTTTATGTGAACGGAACAAAGAAAACAGATGTCTCTGAATGCATGTGGTCTGTTGCTCCTTATTCAACTGGATTTTGTCAGCTCTGTTTAGTTTATAAATCTAGGCAGTTAATCTCTGTTAATCCTCACTGTTTTTTATAACAGCTTTAGAGTAAAACGTACATAAAAGTTGTAACTTTGATTGATGAGACAGCATAAGGACTACATACAGGACAGTTACATATATCAATAGAATTGCGAAACGTCTGTGGGTATGAGACTGCCACTGGCTGAACTTGAAACTTTGTCTGACAGTGACATGGGAACTGTGGACCGACCTAATTCCTCTGATAATCGAGGAAGTTGTATTATGTGTGGCGGCCGAATCAGACCTAAATTGGTACGCTCAAAAAGCTGTATAGAGGTGAGCAATTTATTCTGATTTCTTGGTAATGAAACCACATGTTGTATTTGACTAATTGCTGTCACAGTTCAGTGGTTATTGTGGTGGCCTACTGATGCTCCTTCAGGGTATTGCTCACATGTTCCCGTCCCTCTTTTGACCCCAATTATATGAGCCGGGTGGCCCAATGTTATGAGGTTTTCTCACGGTTGTTTTATAGTCTGTCTAATTAAGGCAGACCGAGAGATGAACAATTCTTTTTCATATGAGTAAAATATCCTTGAGTATTTCACAAACAAAAATGCTTTCATCATACATTCTCTGTACATCATCTGGTTTAACATGTAAACAGGACTCTAATCTGTTTCAATCAACTGATAGTGTAGTCCGGCCAAAGAAATCACCATTATATCTTCTTGAGAGTATTAACACTAATATTAATCCATGTGGGAAAGATTAACACAACTTCAAAAAATCTTGTACATTTAATTTACATAAATAATAAAAACTATCAACAACTTAATTATCCTGCTTTGCGGAAGTAATTCAAACATATATTATTGGATAAAACTGGACAATAGTTTACCTGTGGCTCTCCCAATTACAGGCAGCCTAGCCAAAATTGAAGTTTGAGTTTTGCACGTTGAAAGCCTCTTGGTTGAGTTAATGAACAAAGAGTGTTTATGTACTTGTAAATGAAAAGTTAAACCAGACGTACTATATATTCTTGACACATTAACATGTGTTGTCTGAATTATTATGTGGTGATGAATTTCAAGTTTGACTCGTTTACAATGTACTTGTAGGACACATGAAATTAAAACTTTTTCGTATGTGTATAACTTGCATTATTATGAAGGTATACATAAATACATTGTATTTAACATAATTTACAAATAAAGATTGTAACATTTGCATGCATGCAGTAATTTACCAACTTCTACGTTAACCTTCTGAATAAAGATAAAAGGCTGAAGCAATCAATGTATATTTTAACGGAGATCACCTACAGCACGGACAAAGTCAATTTGAATGCTAGTAAACAAAATGTAATAATTGAAGTTTATTTGAAAAAACTAGATCGTAAAACTGATTTTACTGGTATAAATACTGTGACGTATTACACTGTTTTAAACAAAACATGTGTTATTCATCCGTATGAATTGACAGAAGATAAAAATCACGCTGCCAGGGGCTTAATAATCAAACATATTGTTATCTTAACGTACTAGACAAACAAGAAATACAATATGACAATGTTGCTTAGATTATACAAAAGATTTCAGTTGTCTGGTGACATATTTAAAAGTTGTTGTAGTATTCTAGATAGATGTTGTCTATAGTCCCAAGGTCTGTTCCGCCTATGAAGTCTTTTCACAGTTTCAGATTACTTTGTTTACAAACTTTTTTGCGTGGTTATCATATGCTTTAATTTGTATTTTGGCCTTTATTATTTGGTCAAGCGGTAATTAATCAAACCAACCTCAAACACGTTTGCATTCAACTAAACCTTAAAAAAGATTAGGAAAATACACCAGTGTATATGTTTGTTTGTTTGTTTGTTTGATTGGTGTTTTACGTTGTACTCAACAGTATTTCACTTATATGACGACGGATTGTCCACTTCACACTATACACAGCCTTATTATGGCGGAAAACCGAGCAGAAACTTTGTAAAACCACCCCCGCGATTGACAGAGCCACAACATGTGAACCGATCATATACCTGATGGTCGACAGGCAGACTAGATCTGGTAAACGGTAAATCGAAACTGGTTCAGTTTAGGAAGCGCACTCGCTACCACTAAGCCAAAACCGCAGGATTAAAACTCTGAACATTGAAACTAATGTATTTGTACTTTTCATTTATTCATTGACATGTAAATTGTACCTATCTGTGCAATGCTCAAATCATTTTTATGAAGGGTCACCAGGAAGGTACTATGTTTGTGATGTCTTTATATTACATCTCAGGAATGTCCTGTTTTGTCTGTGTTTGTAGCCAACGCCATTGAGGATGCTTTCCTTCATTTGTTCAAATAAACCACAATCAGACAAACTTAGCCAATCTATTCCCATAGTAGTGTATTAAACATGTTGGCATTCCAAAGAAAGGCATTATCAAACAAAGGAAGACAAACTGTCCCTGTTGCTATTAACAAAGTATTTCTTAGAATGGTTATGACTTCTGTGCTTAACCTTTTATAACCAACTGATCAAAACACTCCATTATAATTCAGTGGGTGGCTGTTTAATAATACATGTACAACACTTTTAAATAAACGAACTACTTTTAAACATAGGACTTTTGGCATAGGCAAGTTTGTATGGAGCATTAAAGTGTTGTCTTTTCTAAAAACTGGAGGAAGAGTAATTTTCCAACATTAAAAAACACTTCGCGTTTTATAGCTGTTGCTGTACCATTAATACTATAATCCCAACACCTTTTCAGGGGCCTTGTTGACTCTTAAATCCCTAAAAGCAAGACCCAACTGGGATTTAAACTTGGGTGATTCTGAGCTTATCAAATTGATACACTAGAAATCTTTTATATCAGTATTGTTCTTGAGATTGAGATTGTATGAGTAAACTTATGTTTCTCATGATCTGTTGTTTACAAGAGATACTTTGTGCATGTTTTGCCCTCTGAGCAACATGCTTTTCTTCAGATACATGTTAATTAAATGGTGTCTGCGCATTGTAGGGGGCGTAGTCTTACCTAGACACCCATCAACCTCTCATTTTTGACTGGCAGGTGTCTAAAAATTGTTAAAACAATAGGTAGAAATTCGGAATTTTAACATTAGAAAGATAGTAAAATGAGAAATGTTGACAGGCAAAATTCCTCCCCAAAATAGGAATTTTGTGACAGGCAGATTCCCAACCCTAGGTGAAACACTGGCAGAGGGCCTATGTTTTTTGCTGTCAGTCAGAGTACTTTTTTCTCCTGATGCATGCTGATCAAACATTGTGTAGGAGTGAGAGGTTAAAAACCAGATGTTAATACATTTATGCATGCATCTGTATGCATTTGACAACTTAACAAAGGCAGAGGTGTAAATTGTAAAAGCATGAAGTGTCCACTTTGTTATTCAGTGTTTCAGAAAAGCTTCAGTTCTCTGTTGATTGCCCTACTGTTAGGGGCTACATAACATGTAGGTCTGTTTCATCAATGCTCTATAGCTCCTTTTAATATAATTCAGCCTTTTGTAAAGCAAGTCACGTCGTATGCCGCATCTATACAACACTTTTTGTGCTTGAAAAGATAGTTTATTGATATAGTGAAGACGTTCGTTTTTATTTTTTCAGTTAATCTTGATCGTGTTGATTAGTGTTGATGTTATCAGTTGTATCTATTAACGTCTACATATGACTGAGTAAGGGACTGTTTTTGAACGCCCCATGGTTAAATCTCTCTCTAATTAGCTGCAGTGTGGTTTGAGCTGACTGGTATCACAGGGGCTTGGACTGTCACAGCCAGATAACCCATCAGCTCTTCCTTTACCATTCATGCTTATTCAACAAACATCTTTCTTTAGAACAAGGAAGCAGGGAGAGATTCTCAGGGAGGCACTGTCATAGTCGCAAAATCAACTGTGGGCCAAGATCACCTTTATCTAACTCCGCATCTATCCACCTTTTTTTTCACCTTGAGAAATTTGAATGTCTTATATTTTTACTTATAACTTACCGCCTCTGTTGGATTTTTTAAAGATAATTTTTTATTTTTTTTTTATTTTTTACTCCCTGTCATATGTCACCTACTTGTGAAGAGACCATCATAAGCTGTCAATACAGTATGTATGAAGTATAGTAAAGAAGTCAGCTTAGAGCAGGACGTTGTGTTTACTTTATTCCTATAAGCCTTTAACAGTCAAGAGTTCGCTGCAATAACATGGGATTTTTGTTACCAGATGTAATTTTGACAATAACTTGAAGTGTGTCTACTCTTTAAGGAATATACCTACATTGTGGGATTATTTAGCTAACATGGAGTACCACTCTATGTATGAACTTGGGCAAGTTGATAAAATTTATCCAACTTTATTTAAGCCTATTTACTGTTGGTTAAGTGATGATGATGAAGATGAAGAATTTGGCGTTTTCCAGGAATCCTTAAGTGTTCGGGATCGGGTGGATAGTGAGGTAAATATCACGTCTTTCCTGTTTTCTTTCCTTAGTTTCCTCTATATTGGCTTATTAATGTCCTCATTTTGCATCCTGTCTTATAGATTAACTATGGACTACATGGTTGTGCCTGAAACTTTTACTGTCTGGATGGGGTTTGATAAATATCTCTGTGTGCGACTATACTTGTGTGTTTCAAGTTATTTCTTTTTTCTTCTTTTCCCCCCTTTGTGAAGGGGTGCAGGGGAGGGAGGTGGAAGTCTCAATTTTTTAATAAATATATTTAAGGGGAAAAAATATTAGAACTGGTATACATTTTTTTAGCTTGGTAGCATATATAAACTAGTAAAAGATGTATTTAGAAACTATAAAAATAACATACATGTATGCTGCTAACTTCTACCATATGATATTGCACATTTTAACTTCTTTACCATTAAGCTGTGATACTATCTGCAAGATTAGAGGAATAAGTAGAAAAAAAACACTAATTTCATTTTGTAAGTATGCACAAACCTCCAAAGATACTGAATTTAATTAAATTAATAACTGAAGCTTTGTGTTTAAAATGAACAGTGTGTATATAAAGTGTGCTTCTATACTAATAACAGATGTGGATTGTACCCAGTCTATGATTGCTATCAATGATGTAATCAAATAATAAGATTTGTAGAACTATTTTACTGTAATATACTATATATATATATATATTGTTCTGTTGCACTTGGCGCTTTACTTTTGTGTGCTGCAAAATGATTCAAATGTAAAATGGCTTAATTTGGAATCTTTTCAAAATTCAGATGTAGGTAAATGTATTTTTGATGCATTGAGCTATTATATTTCTGAGTATTGTATATCCAGAATACACCTTTCAAGGTCTGTTGCTTCACAATATGACTTATGTCAATGTCCTGATCCTGTTTATCAGATTTTGCCAAACACTGGACAACAAGGAGTTTATCTAGACTAATAGCCCACTGTCTAAGGAGAGTTTGTTTAAAGAGTAACAATGCTGTCTTTACTTAGCACTGAAGGAAGATTAATTTTCCAACATTTTGAATACACTTCACATCTTGTTAGTGCCAATGTCAGTTATTGTTGAAATACATGTACTACACAAAAAGTGGAAATTAAAATACTTTATTCTTAAACAATATATAGAAAAGCAACAGAAAATACTATCAAAGTTTTGTAAGAAGAAAATTCACATTTTGGTCAGTATAAATACTCATAAAAAGTCATTTTTACACATAGATTTCTTACAGGGTAGCCAGATATTGTATGAATTTTAAAATATGCCCATCGCAATTGAGGCTTCCAGTATAAAGCAATATTGAAAATATCCGGGTCAACTATCTGTCAATGTATAGTTAGTAAACAACAATAAATTCTGTTGGATTATTTGACACGCATGACAAGAATTTCATGTATTCATTGTGGCGCTGTCCTTCTAGAGCGTTTGTTATCTAATATATATACATGGTTATGAAACCACCCTGATGATACAATGAGACAGGTCATGACCCCACCAGATGATACATCTACACCATGGGCTGAAATAACTAAGCTCAGCTGCCTCCAAGCTCTGTATAATCACATGTCCATTGGTTTATAACTCTTTAACCAGCTATTTATTGCCATTTGATTGGTTGATTCTTGGTTTGCTGGCTGACTTATGAGATATTTCTTGTTTTGTTTGTACTGAATCATGAAAGAGATAAAAGCTATGACTGATCAGTGTAAATAACTATAAGGAAGGCTTTCTGTTAAATCTCTTTATTATCAGTATTTTTCATGAAGAAAGATTTTAGAATGCTGAAATGGCTTATGATAATCTTTCATGCTTCGGTAACATTAAAACAAAGCAAAATTATTATAAACAACAAATTACCCAATTAAATTCACCAAGATATTAAAATATGAATTGCAAACAGCAAAAGCTATCAAGCAACATTTTTGACATATTGACTTATTGACTTAAATTGGTATTACAGTAGTTTTTAATTTGAAATAATATGACTAGTAAGTATGGGTGTAGCATTCAGTACTAGCATTCAATTCTGTTTAGATAGATTTTTATATATTTAATTTTAATAAATACATGTAGGGTTATTTATTTCACAGCAAAAATAACCTAATGATACAAGTTTTTACACATCAAATTTCAAAAGCTGCATATTAGGTAGTGAATATGTGCTAGGATAATAACAGTATGATCATGTGATGTGAGCGTGACTTAGGTGACATACAGTTGACGGTGGGGGGAGGGGGGAGACTGGGGAAGGGGGTGTCTTGGGAGGGGAGTGTGAGTTGAGGGTGGAGAGTGTAAGTGATAAAGAGGAGGTGTTAATGAGTGATGAAAAGGCCAGATTGTAAGGAGATATAGAGTGACAGCTAGTTGTATAGCTCCCCTTACAGTTTTTCATGACAGGTGACAGCTGGCTCTTCTGTGACTATACCTAAAGGTATTCCTGCATACTTTGTAACACATGCTTCTGCATCAATGTTGAACAGTAGTTTTGCTGAGTGTATGATAATAAATACAGGTACATGTTATATGTGAACCACATAAACTCCTATAGTTCAAAATCTACATGTTTGGTAGGCTACTATATTTACAAATATCTCTGATACTGATATTTACGTTATGAAGATAACGGGGTATCTGCGGAATAAGGAATAATAAGTGATTGTAAATGTTGAAATCTTGCCTTCAGTGTTAACCAATAGCTGTATCCTCTGGATTCCACAGCCAAGGTTTTTATACACAAGTGCTTTAATACTACATGTATATGAAAGTGTGGTACCAGGTAGTTTAAATCTGATCACATCTGGGGACAGTGGGTTTTCAGTATGAACAATAACACATTTTATTTGTACTAGATTTAAATAGATGAACAATAGGGTTCCAATTAAAACCTTTTGACCACCCTCACACTGGATCAGATCTACTTGATCAAGTTTAATCTCAAACTTCATTCCTTTTCTTTTTGTTTGTTCCCACCCTCTGGATTTTACATCTGTCTACTGAAACTGGCAGCAGGTTGTTATTTGTGGGTGTTGTCATTGTCCATAGGTGTGTTTCCTGAGGTCAATGACCTGAAGGTTTTACAATGGTTATGTATGAAATGATACTGAACAGGGGGCTGGGATCAGTGGGACGGGGGCTAATCCCATTTGTGCAATCTCCCTATCAATACCTTCTATTATTAGTAATATACACATTCAGTACATCCGAAGGTTATTCTAGGTGTCTGCATATAGTGTGTAGGTGGTAGGCCATGCCTCATGTCTTCAATAATGATGTCATATAGTGTCAACAGTTTTCTTCTTTAGAAAGTGTGAACTCCTACTGTTTTCAAATCAGTTTGAGGGATCAGCGATTTGAGAGGAATTTTTGTAAGTCTGTAAGTACGAGAGTCTATAAAAAATATCTGACTGGCCACTTTGGTAGTACATGTATGTACATATGGAATATATGTTTCAACTTTGGCCAGATTAAATTCTAAATTTTATCATTAAATTTTCTTTGGTTAACTGCCCCGTGAGGGAGCGGGTGGGCCATGGCCCTGCAGAATACTTCCTTGGCTTCCTCAGTCGATCGTAAGAGGTGAGAAAAGAGGTTGCTTTCTGTTACCCTGGTGTTGGCAGAGCTTAAGGGTAACGGGAAGCAGATTTGTTTGTGATGTTCTGTATTTTTGTCCGTCGTCATATAAGTGAAATACCCTTGAGTACGACGTTAAACACCAATCAAACAAACAAACAAACAATCTTTGGTTAACTTGTCAGATCACTGATTCTTCAATATACACACACAGGTTGGAGTTGCCTTGTCTTGTGACTCCCTTATGAAGGATGGCTCTGGCAATGGATTGCTTTTTGTACAATCTTCCAAAGAATCTGTCTTCTAAGTTGGTCTTGTTTGAAATTATTCACTGGATTTGCATGATAGTGTAATTAAAAGTAACATTTCAAGAGGTCTGGGGGTTTTTTTGTGTGAATATATTTATATTTTAGAAATACATACAGGTGTTGACATACTTTTTTTCCTTATAAAATCATGATTTTTCATAAAGTCCTATTCATCAACTGGTACTGGTGAAGTACAAAAAAACAATGCCAAAAATTTGTATTCACAACATTGGTGTCAGTAATTTCTCCACTTTTATATTCTTGAAGCTTCTCCTAGCGTTAGCTGCAAAATATGGTTTAGATGGCTTACTTTATCAGTTGACAGAGTCATTCATCATACACTCATCATGTAGGGCCTGTCAGGGGTCATCAGGTACTGCCGCTAGCCCAGACAGAGAGTTCCTTATCATAGAGCATGTAACCACAAAGCCACAAAGTCTCTGAACTCTTTATACTTCAAATAACACATCTGCAAGTTCATTCAAAAGTTCAACTGTCAAGTACTGGCCAAAAGCAGTTTTTTAGATAGATCATGCTTTTTTGATTTAATAGAGTTAGTGTGTCAGTCATTAATAGATCTGGGAACAGAACTTGATTTTGAGAACATCATTCTTAATAAATAAGTGGTAGTAAAACATCATTGTTATGTAGACCGTAAGTTCAAGAACTTCCGTTTAAGAAATAAAATATCTTTGACAGGTAGTTTTCACGATTTTTATCTTGGGTGGTATATTTCAGACATGGAAAAGTTTAATGGGTTTACTTTTTCTACAACCATTCTTTGATCATTCACTGGGAAAGTCTAAATCTACATTTCTTTATTAAGAAAAAGCGTGAGAAATACTGAAATCTCTGAAATATGAATTAAGATGCTGATCACAGGGTAGCAGCATAATTATGTTAAACTCTTCTTTGATATAAGACCCTGACTGGTTCAGTGGTTGGTAGGTGAACTACTGATCTTCCTTTGATGTATCTCTCACAGGCCCCTATGGTGTACCCCTCACAGGCCCCTTTGGTGTAACGCTCACAGGCCCCTTTGGTGTACCCCTCACAGGCCCCTTTGGTGTACCCCTCACAGGCCCCTTTGGTGTAACGCTCACAGGCCCCTTTGGTGTACTGTTCACAGGCCCCTTTGATGTACCGCTCACAGGCTCCTTTGATGTACCGCTCACAGGCCTCTTTGATGTACTGCTTACACACCCCTTTGATGTACTGCTCACAGGCCCCTTTGATGTACTGCTCACAGGCCCCTTTGATGTACTGCTCACAGGCCCCTTTGATATACTGCTTACAGGCCCCTTAGATGTACCGCTCACAGGCCTCTTTGGTGTATCCTTATTTTGAGCAATTTTGCCTGTCAAAAGTCTGTCGGCATATAAGTGAAATACCCTGAGTACGACGTTAAACACCAATCAAACAAACAATAACAAACCATTTTCCTGTCTTTTCTTTGTTAAAATTCAGAATTTCTACCTGTCATTTTAATTATATTTACAAATCTACCTGTTGAAAATGACAGGTGGATGGGTCTCTAGCTTAGACTATGCCCTCAACCCTCAACACAATTTGGCTTTTGTAATTACTGTGGTGGTTTTTATGAAATTTCCTTGATTTGTTTTCAATAGTAATTAAGTCAGGCAATTTAGGAAAATTAAGAATTGAACAATACATTGTCAGATATGGAAATTCCCTTGATTTCCACATTAAACCACAACAAACAAACACACAAATCGTTGCTATACTACAATCTGAAATTGAAAGTTACATGTATAAATAGATGTCATTGTGAGTTGTCTAATGTTACTGGCCTATTGTTAATGTGTGTCAAATGAGGAAGCAAGGAATTATGTCACCCTTCACTTCCTTCCCTTCATGTAACTCTTCAATTCTGTATAACATTCAGCTATTCAGTTATTTTCTTTATGAACAGTTAAGAAGGGTAGTTAGAATTCAATCTATTAGTGCTTTATTAGGGTCCATTTTTTTGTTCTCAACGATCTACTCTGGGGGATGTGTCTTTGTTTCTTTTTTAAAATCTGTTTAATAATTCTTAGTAGAGTTTAAATTATAAATATGAAGTGGTTTGTGGTATTTTTTGTGTTCTATTAAATCATGCTCTGTGAGGTTTCCATTATCCTTCGTACATTTATTATGGAAACTTTTTCTTTGATGTAGACAATAATTTATATATATACTTTTAACAATAAATAATTAATAAAAATTCCTGTCATATCAATCAATCATTGATTATGGTAATGACACAAGCATTATTGCTCAGCTGGACCTACAGTATACTACTAAAACTCGTTTAGATGCAGAGTTCTGTATCTCTTACAGTCTATAATACAATGTAGCCTTATTTAGTGCATATAACTGTGTAATTTCAAGTTTTAGAGCTTACCAGCTATAGCATTTCAAGTAGTTAAAATCCGGTGCATAGTGATAACAAATTGTGGAGTTTTTAAACACTGTAGCTAGATCTAATTGTACCACATGACACATAAACATGAAGAGATCTCTGATTTCTTCATGTTTTCCGCCAGTTATGTGCAATGGAAAGGTTGAGTATTTTAAGTGATATACCCTTAGAAATAATGCAACATTCAAAGAAAGAAATATTATTGGATTTAATTACTGCTGACAAAAATTTGTAAAAGTATCTGGGCCAGTATCTGGTGGTTGAGGTGAGCGAGATGATTCCCTGGAGCCACTGTCACAAAATGTTCTACAACAAAACACAATTGTGTGATAACCTTTCATCATTTTAAAATTATAGGTGTAAAATGTTATACAAATCAACTGTTTGTGAAAGTGGCCTCCAGTTCTCTTTAAAGAGCTACTTAAAGCCCATCTGTTTGTGACACAGGTTTGTGTTGCATCCAAAAACAGTCTTATCATGTTTTGCCAGTAATGGTGAGGGTAAGATGCTATCATATGAATGAAAAAACCGTTGTTACCCTTGTGCTATCATAGCTTATAGGGGTAACAGGGAAACAGATCTGTTGTGGAAGCTGTGTTTTGCCTCCAGGGATTGTCCTAGCTTCTTTACCTGTCAAGTAATGTTTAGGGGGCTTTGCTATATGTGCTACATGAGTAAAACAACCTTTAGTACAGAGTTAAACGGATTTAAAAAAATAGAAAAGATCACTGTTTGAGTTAACTATATAGTGCTCTGTTAAATAAATAATTAAACAGAACGATGTTCTGCTGACTTATTTTATAATTTTTCCAAACCTTTTCTGTTTGTTTACAGAGCTCTGCTGCTAGTTATGAGTCGGCAATAATTGGTGAGGCTCATGGGCTCGTGACAGACATGTTGGCTGACAGTAGTCTCCCGCCCCACATTGTCAACGGGCTGCGGACCGTCAGCAACCTGTTAAAACCCCCGGAGAATCACAGTCACATACACAAACCTAAAGTCAGCCCACTCGTCTCCCTCACCGAGTCCTCCAACTATGGTTCTGACAGCGAGGACTTGCCATACACAGGGGAGAGACCTTCTTCATTGCCAAAGGTGAGAACTTTTTCCTTGCTGTGTGTTATCCTGGACTGACGTAGTTCACATCACATTAATCTGCTCAGTTTATACCTTTTAAAAGTTTCTTCAAAAGCGCATGACTTTTCGAGTCAAGCTTCAAAGGTAAATTGCCTGCCATCATGACTTAGGGGTTTGCTTGACTGCTTCCTACTGTGAAGATATCCACTGGTTGGAATCCACATGTGGCCCATCAGGTATGTGGGTGGGTCACATAATGTTGCTCTGGCAATCGCAGGGCGGCTTTTTAGGGGGTTTCCTCTACCTTTTAAACAAGGAACAATGTGAAATGGATGATCTGTTGTCATATGTGAAATAACCTGAGTACATTATTAAACCCCAATCAACGAATCAAATCAAATGTACAGTATCTGCAAAGAAAAGCTCCTTCTGTGACGAATCATCAGTGATGGGTCATGAAAAGGGAAACACCCAAGAGTGGGACGAAGCATTTTAAGAAATCAATGATTCCTTGGTGAAGAAATAAATCAAATATATATATTCTTTTGTTTTTAAACATCATAAATTTAATAGCTTTTTGATTAAATGCTTAAATGATTAAAAGCTGATGGCAAGTAAATGTGTCATTTTGAGATCATCAAATAGATAGCGTTACATCAGCCTATTTCAGTTTGTTTATTTGATGAGTAAAACAGGATATGTAATTACATTTAACACAAAACTACACACTGGTTAGATCATCACAAATTACAACCCTCTGGCTGTTACATCTCTATGTTTTAAGCATATGCATACTGCCTTTAACATAGTAATGGATGAAAGATTACAGAGGAAAACACTGCATATTTTATGGTTGTAAAATCCCCTTAGGCACAGCGTTTAATGTCAATCACTTAATCATAAATAATATGTTCCAAAAAGCATCTCACTTTTGTTATAAATTCTATTTGTCTTATTTGTATGTGCGTACAAACTGGACTAAAATTTAGTGATAAACTATAAACTTTTTAAAATATGTACAGGTAATAAACATGCTGGTTTCAGTCTTTATTATTATAAAAAAAGGTTATAATTTAAATTGTATTTTTTGTTTTACAGAGATTACGAAGAAGTCTTCCTCCGAGTTTAATTCGACGTATGTCCACAAGCACATGGACAACAACAACCTCAGCAACGGGCATGCCCACATTAGAACCAGAACCATGTCGTGTACGCAGCTCAAGTTTTCGTCATCGCGAAAACACACCAAGCTCAAGCCCAACGGGTAGCCGTAGCAACAGTCCCTCCCCCAGCTCTCCTACGACTGTGACTTTAACAATTCCTAAATCGCGGTCTTTTTCGGTAGCCTCCCCTTCTACTCATAACTTGCCCCCTAGTCAAAAGAGACTTGTTCGGAAAAGTGTTGGATTTGCTCCCTTAAATACAGATGTAAAAACAGACACATTACAAAAACTCAGCCCCCTGGTTTGCCGTGAAGGTGTACATGTGGAAGAGGGCAGTAAAACCTACCTGACCTCAGCCAAAGATGCTCAAATTGTGAAGAGGCTAACGGTCACCTCAGATTATGAGAGTAATGACTCGCCCAGTAGTAGTGATCACAGTGATAATGTGCTCACGTCTGAGGACCTGGCTAGCTCTCCTCCCAAAAAACTCATCTGTAGAAGTGATATTAATCCAGTGTTAAACAAACCTCAATTACCATCATCAGTAAGTATTTTAAGTGTATTTATATTGTCTCTCACTACAATAAAATAAAAAAATGGGTAAGCACTTTCTGAAGAAAAAAAATTTGCCATCAGCATTTAAAGTTTGTAGGTAAGAACCTTGGAAATTATTTTGTTTCTTTAATGCTGAGAGGCATATCAGCCAAGAGTATCAAAACACAGGAAACACAGAAATTTTGGTTCATCATCAATTTTAAGGAACTAATTTAACCTGTCACACAAATACGGTTTTCTGAAAATTTTCTTTTTAAGCAACTTGCTGTTTTATAGGAAAATTGCTCATCCAACATTTTCTTTCTTTGACATGTGAAAGCAACAACTTTTGAGAATTTGTTTACGTACAGTCTGAGTCTATAGATAATACTTTATATCTCAAATATGACCACTTATACACAGTATAGTTCCATGACAATTTCACTGTTCTATTGCACTGTCCCTCTTTGACTGCGGGCAACTTGATTCGAGCCAAGTAACGCTGTCATTTCTTGTTTTCACTGGAGGCACATTAACTTTCCAGCAAAGCAAAACACTTCACATTTTATGATTGCAACTGTGCTAGTGTCAATTACTGTTTGAATACACCTTCATCATGTTGCTGAATTACCCATAGAGCATGAGGTTAAACACTAATTCATCTATCTACCTTTTCACTGTTCCCTAGCTAAGATCTCCCAACACAAACAAATTTTTTAAAAAAGAAACATTTTGAACACATTTATTAAATAAAAAAGGGTTTCTGAATAAAATTGACCATTTATAGAAAATGGGATTTTCAACTCGTCTCCTTTCCTTCCACTCAATAAATCCATGATCCTGCATTCGAACCATGTGACTGAAAGAGTGGAAACTGGGGCTCGACATACTCAATATCCATACTCAAATTTATGGCAGCAATCGCAACCATGAAAAACCACAATAATCATAACATTTTAATCCTACATTCAAGTGGATTGAGCTTTAGAATTTTATTTAAACACCAGATTCCGCCAGTACAAATCTATTAATGTCAATATTGGTACATTAAAGCTTGTTTGGAGCCTAGCAGTGCTGTCTATACTTAGCACTGGAGGTAGATTCATTTTCCAACATACACAGGGCTGAATACTTAATTTTTTAAGATGCCTCCAGTGCCAATTTCTGTTTCTATACATTGTCATCATAAATCTAATACATCCATGAGTATGGCGTAAAACACCAGTCAATCCATCAATTATATCCTATACTTATATCTTTGTTTGTACAGCCTGAGACAGTACTGGACTGTTCAGAGAAGGAGGAGGTGTTATCTAGGGAGACTGTTTCCTCCCCATGCCTTGGGCAGGACTCTGGGCAGGAAGGGGATGGTGATGACGAGGGAGAGGAAGGAGCTACCCCTGGGGACACAGATCACACTAAGAAACCCTCAATCCCTACATACATAGACACCAGTAAAACATTGTCCATTATAGAAGATATGGCTCTTTTACAAATCCACAGGCTTCAGGAATGGGATTATCCTATCTTTGATTTGTCGGAGTCTGCTGGAGATTATGTCCTTAGTATGGTGAGTTCTTTATTAGTCAAATGTATGTTCTCTAATATTAGTGAGTAGGTGAGCTTATAATCTAAATAAGGCAACAAAATCAAGGATTACACACAGCAATACTATTGCCGTTTTCTATTCTCTTAGAATAATGATTTAGTTATGCAGACAGAGATGTTTACAGTATCCTTCTCATATAACAACCGGATACTCTCATAATTGTGTTACAATGTCCCAATAAACCTGTTTACCTAATTGTGACGTCAAGGTGATGTTGAGAAGTCCTGTGTTGCGATTTCATCTCTGTTATACCTGTATATCCTCTATATATAGTTGGTCATTACAAAATATCACTGTTTCAGGAACAAAAACAAATCATCAAAATATTAGTAGTGTGAGAAAAATATTAGCGATCTCAAGCCAGTGTTTTACAGATATTTCAGTCTTGTTTATAATGGATATAAAAATATTTTGCCGCCAACATACGATTTTTTCTAAATTAAGTAATATTTGTTGTAATATATATGCTCTGGTTGAATAACCTATTGAAACCCATGTTTTATTGTACATGGATAGAGTCTAGATCTATGTCATGAGTTTATTCAAGTTTGGTAAAGTTTTTTCAAATACAGGATATTTTCACTTTTTACACCTTTTAAATCATGTCTTTCTCTCAATCTAGCCTTGTTTTGCCTCACCAGTAAGACATCTAAATCTGTTTTCAGGTTGCCTATAAGTTATTTATGGAGGTTGGTTTATTTGAAACATTCCGAATCCCACTGCCAGAGTTTTTGCATTATTTTCACGCATTGGAAATGGGATATAGGAAAAAGCCATGTAAGTAAAAGAATGATATTTGGGAGTGGTCAAGGCCAGTTTCCTTTGATTGCATATTGTGACAAAGATTGGTTGTAATTTAATGCCATTCTCAATGACATTTCACTAACATGACTGGAGCGTATTCCAATGCTTTAGTAAATCAATACAATACACAACCATAAAATGTGAAGTGCTTTTGCTTTGTTAGATAGTAAATGCTCCTCTATTGCTGCCCCGTGAGGGAGCGGGTGGGCCATGGCCCTGCAGAGTACTCCCTCGGTCGATCATAAGAGGCGAGAAAAGAGGTTGCTTTCGGTTGCCCTGTTGTTCGCAGAACTAAAGAGTAACAGAAAGCAGATTTGTTTGTGATGTTCTGTATTTTTGTCCGTCGTCATATAAGTGAAATACCCTTGAGTACGAC
>JARFOD010029626.1:0-10651 GCA_031763545.1 Mopalia muscosa
CCCCCCTTGGCTCAAAATTTGCGATTTTTTTATTATTGCATATTCCAAAAGTTAAGATTGTGATCTTTATCCCAGAGCAGACCCGATAAAAAAAATTGAATTTGAAGACGGTTAACTTTGATGATAAAACTTAACTACATTATTTACAACAGGGTGTTTTGACAATCAATTAAATACAGGTAGCTGCCTGGAGAGGATTAACTGTCTGACCAAAGCGTATCACCGGTTTCCGTGTATTGTATGTTGAGCACTTATTCACTGACGCCGCATTTGGTTGATTGGTGTTAGCTTGTTCAGAGATTGATCACAGCTTGAATGGAATTCAACTAGCATTTGACACTGTCAGTTATTGTCAATTTAATAGAAAAACGAGTCTCTGTCACAATATGTATGCATTATTATTTGCGAAACAAATATAGAATGACCTCAATTCGATATTATCAACAAATTGTGAAAAAACTAGATTGAATTCAGATTTTCAATATCTTTTTTCGCTTCTTGGATAAAGTTATAAGAAGTTGAAATTTTATTATTTTGACTCATTTTTGGGATTTGTGACCTTTAATCCAATATTGCAAGAAAACTAAGACAAAAAGGAAAAAACTCAATGACGTTTTTGGGTTCACATAATGTATTATACGTTGATGTAAGATTGAACAGGTGACGTAAATAGTGTAAAAGATGTATCAATTTGAAAAAGAGGTAGCAAAAATGTACTTTTATGCAAAATATTTTTTTCTGCAAGTTTTAGAATAAGAGAATTAAAGAGTATCTTTAAAGCAGACACATAGAACTACGACGAAGCGAAATAAATTATAATTTTTTTTTTTTTTCGCTTTTCTATAGTGCAGTCATTTTTTAAGTTTCACTAAAGCCTATTTTATTTGTTTATTTTGATTAAATTAATCTTTATTTGGACGAGTTGTCTGTTTCCACTTGCAGTATTATGTAGACAAATTTGGTCATTTGGAATTTCGGTGTGGGTAAATTTGGTCATGATGATTAAGTTCTGCTCCTGAAGTGATCGAGTGTGTGTGTGTCTACGTTTGTATGTGTTTTCAAGATGTGAAAGACTGTTGTTCTTAACAGATAAGGGAGAGAATTCCAACCATCATCCATAGTGACTCATCAGCCACATACAGCTACCGTCTTATCTACAGAGAGATGACTTACACCAAGGCAAAACAAGCTGACCGTATTCGAATATTTCCCAGAGTACATTTAACATTCAATTGGCATTTACTTCACAACTACCTTCGCCCCAGACAGTGATCTACACCACTAAAGCACCCCACCTAAAAATCCCTTTATGTGAATTGAAAGGTGACAGGAGGCTTATATCGCTTTAAAGGAAGCTCCGATTTAAATAGGGGAATTACTTTTGTAACTAAGAAGTTTGCATCTTTGGTGTGATTTTACCATAAAATCTGATTCAGTAGCAAATTTGATATATCATTCTATCATTGTCAAGTGCCAAAAAAAAAAACCCCAAAACATTTGCCGCATTATGGGGACATCAATATGGTCCAGACCATGGTTACATCGTTGCCATCAGGGTAACTAAATGCACAGAGCAATTGGGACCACTCGTTATGCCATAGAGCGTTTGACCTATTAACAACTATCTTATTCTAGCCTAACTAGATAATGCATGACGTAAACAAACAGTGTTTGTCCTATGGTTAAATTCTATAACAGACTTGATGTAATTGGAGTAATAGAAACGTAAAATACACAGATAAAACTTAGTTTTCCCCAATATGATTCCTGATGGAAAGTTTCTATACAATTTCATCACCACCAAAATTTCTAATATTTGAAAGATATCGTCATTAGCAAAAGAAAACTATATGGAGACACACTCCAAATAATGGGACAAAAAGGGCATTTTTGCCACATTCTTTTGGGTATAAATAGACATAGTGATTAATATGACCAGTTAAACTTGAAGACTACCGTAGCAGCATAGCGGAGCGCGTTAGCCCAGCTCTGTAAGGTCTAGGTGATCTATATATACACCAGAAGAGGGAAACTGTAAGAGGATACTCTGTATGCCGGCCGGCTCCAGATGCCCTTTTGGCGTTGCATAGAAATAGCTTTTCAGCGCATCGCTTTTAGATACTGCTTACCTTGGGAATGGTTGTTACTTTTAGATAAATTATACATTTGTTTTCACAATTTCAAACCAAAAGCAGTGTAATTAAGATAAAGTTTAAATCAAAAGCTTTATTTGGCTTTTCAGCTGTTGTTCAGCTCTTGGTAAGCAAATATGGGTACCAGTTCTGACAAGAAATCAACCAGTCAAAATCGTGCAAGTCACGTGATTCAAATGGAATCGACTTTTCATTATGCCATTTAGCTTCAGCCGTAGTTTTACTCAATAAGTTGGCTACTGTGCGTTATAAATAATCAGTATAATAACCAGTTTAACTTATTTTAACCAAATAAAAAAATACAGATTATATTTTCAGATTCAATATCTACCGCTCTCTTTGATTTATTAAAAAGTTAATTTCCATTATCTATATATTTCGAAAATTGGTTTTTGGTTCTATGTAAAAAGTCTCGGGTTCGAATCCCGGTAGAGGCAAGCAAATGTTTCGCTCTACATTTGTATCATATATATATAGAGAGAAAATCCTACAGCGACAACAGTGTTATTACGTTTTAGAATTATACATACCCTTCCAGACATCTTGTTGCAAAAGCTTGGTTAGTTCCAAACGAAAGGTAAAAAAATGACAGTTATATTCCCTTTTTGTGGAAATCAAAGAACAATTGTCCCACTTGGGTCTCAAATGGAAGAGAGAGACTCAAGTTGATAGAATGTTATCTCGTAGCTTCGGGACCGGCCCAACTTCTAAGTTCCTTCACCTCGGTTTACTCGATGGACTGAGAGTAACTACACTGCTACATGTAAAGGCTCAACAGCTCCTCTAAATTCTGACAGTTCTAGGCTCTTCCTAAATCCCCCCTTGCCAAACTGCTACCTACTGAGAATATATAAGCTACAGCTTCCCCCGTCTCGAAATAAATTGACCATGACGTCACCCAACATAGGTATAGAGAATCTCCCACAGAGCATGCGCTCTGGCTTTTATTCTGGTATTCGACTATATAAATTGAGGTTCATGAATCTATAAATACCCTTGTCACAAACCTAACATATATACTGGTCATATGTATTAAGTGCATTGAATTGGACAGGAGAGTGCACAATCCCGCGTGGTTTACATCTACCACGCGCGAAATTGTGGGTGACTGACTCTTGTCAAACTGACAGGGACTATTATTTGTCAATTATGTATTATATTTTAATATTAGACATCTTCTGAAAATGTATATCCAAATCATATCCTGTGTTTCTAAGAAGCTGTAAAATAATTTTTGGATTTTATTTCGAAGTTTTCAAATGAAACGATTCTTGCTCATTTTATTTTGGCTACTGTTTCTACCAGCTACACCACTGAGTTGGTGCAAATACGTTAGTCGATGGAGAAATTTAATCATTTTACATTTCAATATTCTGGAAACGGTAAATTAACATTTGTCTGACCCGAAATAATTACTTTTGATGAATTTGCGATATGGTGACTGGAGGTAGCTAAGAGGTATCTACTCCAATGAGTAATTAAAAAAAAAACAGGTATCAACTTGCAAATGACAAGAGCAGCTAGATAAACACAAGACGGTTGTAATTTAATAGTTGCCAACGCATCCAGACACTTTATGGTGCGCTAAAACAGAATGATTAAGCTTTCCATGTTTATCTACTTTTGTCCCAGTGTAAAGTTTGACCTTCAGGTGAAAAGATTTGCCTCAATCCGGCTGTTGCGATGATGAAGAACATATACCCACCCGTCTGTGAAATTCTCGGTCCGTGCCATGCATCAACATTAAGGACATCGTGGACTTCAAATATATTAACTTGAACAAGTTTATAATGAAATCCTCCTTTATCAGAAAACTGCCGCTGATTTTAGGCCTTCCCACGGCAAGCTTGCTGAAGCCTACATCAGCTATAGTAAATACTTAACAGCATCGTGGATCTCCGATTAATGCATTACGGCTTTATGCTTTCCAACATACGATGGCCAAGAGGAATTGTAGTGTTAGCGGTCTTAGGTTTCCACATATGCGGCAAATTTATCAGTCTCCAGCTCCGACACCAACTTTACCATCGACTAGATATATTTTTATTGAGAAAATGCAAGCTAAAGTTAAGTTCTTCAGCCCAAAATAAGTTGTTTTTTAAATTCCTATGTTTGACTAGCGTCGAAATAGTATATGCCTTGTACAGGGCGAGTTTCTGTGGCCCCAGTTGTCTGTAAAACCACTAAGCGGGTATGGAATCATGCCAGTAAATATAACCGAATTTGTTTCAAATGCGTCTCATTTACACTGTCTTTAGCTCTAGTCTTATGTCAAAGTAAAGGAGAGGTACTGTTTAAAGAAAGAATTCAGACTCAGTGATCAAGATAATTTGAAATTGGTAAAGTGTCGTCCTCATCTAATAGGTCTACCGTATAACGTTTTTTTTTAATTATATTTTATTTTATCCTAAAATGTTGTATACTTAGCACTTATATAGTTTTATATGGGCTTTTCTATATCGTATGTGTTTAGGTTGTAATCATGTTTGTTTCAAGGGAAATCTGTGAATTTGCCAGTCGTCCATTAACGCATGTACTGTTTATGCTGTTAGTATAAACAGTGTCCATTTGGAGACTCGGGCTATCAGATTGTATACGCACAGGCGCAGAGTTTATAAAAATGTCTATCTGACTTAGTGATTCCGGCCTATAAGAAACCGTAGAACGGATCTATCGCTGGTTTCCCTCGAGGCTTTGACATCCTCTTTAGATTGGACTTGATGGGCAAAGTGAAGAGAATAATCTTGGGGCGGTGGTAGGGATGCAGGTATTACCGATGGGGGAACATGACGGGAGTGGGGGCGGGGAAGAGGGGGGTGGCGGTGGACTAGCGACAAGTCTACATAAATAACCAACCTTTATTTACACTGTTCATTAATGAATACTTTTTGTGTCTCTAAACTTGTTCATACTGGCTGTCTATATCCATTATAATTGGTTTGAAAGTTTCAATACCTTAATACGATGAGAATGTGGAACGTACGAATTTTGTGTGTTTGTGATCATGATTTAGTTTAATTGGTTAAGCAATTGTTAAGGACTGGCAACCCTCTGCCTTCAGCATGAAAGTGTCCATATTCAGTTATTAAAAGAAATTTTAGAAGAAGACTGGTAGTAAATAGTTTAGTATATATTTCAATTTAAAGTCAGAGTAGAATTCGGAGTAGTCTATCTAGCAGCTGAAGATACTAGAGGGAACACTCACACTTGGGAGAAGATCGCGAAGAGACTTTTAAGGAGAAAACATGTGGAAAGCAGAAATTTGATACGCCGTTCGAGAAGAACCTTGGAGGCTGTGTCAGTGAGGTCCCGCTGGGGGTTTCAACGCTAGCTTTAACAAGCATCCCCGTGTTCACCCAGAGCCTCGGTGATGCCAAAGGATTAGAATATTACAACCATATGACCCAGGTGTTGCAATGATGAGTCTTTCATAACCATTACATCACTGATTCACAGTCGACACGCCCTTCCCTATCTCACCTCATGGCTTAATGGATTTAATTCACCGCATTTGGACACGCTATAAAGATGGTCCTCATATAAGTTCCAAATATAATCTTATCTTCAGCTTTCTTCACTAAATTCTTTATTCTTTTCTTACCAACAAATCTAGTTAAGTGTTACCATGTGGAACATATATATGGGCGCATCTCTACGTGGAATTGGGATATACAGAGGTAGATGTACACGATCAACTTTCGGTTAAAATCTATATATAGATAGATACGACTGTGCATGTTGAGTTCGCGAATACAGCCAATACAAGGGACACTCCAATTCAAGAGTTATAACGTATCATTATATTATGAGCAAGAAACACTGCTTTGTGAATGGAAGGCCTGTAATAGTAAAAAAAAAGTGTTCTAACCAATTGATTGGTCGCGAACTTAGTGGTGTCAACTTTAAGTTACGCTTGCACCGAAAGTTACAGAATAATTAATTAAAGCGATTGTACGTTCTGAAATAAAATGCATATAGGTTAAACGGGCAGCATTTCTTGTGTTGAATTACGCTCTCTAAGTTTCTAATCGAGCTATATCCATTTTATAATTGGATCTTAAACAATGGTTAATCTTAAACTACAATCAAATTTATCCCCGGGGCCATTGTCTAGGTACCTTTATTACTAAACAGAAAAGCTCCACAAATATTGACAAATCAAATATCTTTCCTATCCAAAAAGGTGCCTACGCCCCCGACGGGACCTATAGAGTCGATTGTTTAAACCTTTAACAGTTCACACATGTACTAATACATAACACCAATGAGTGTTAGTAGCGTGACGCCATGGACAGGGAAATGAATAATGTCTCAACCATTATCCTGCTAAATTTTATACAATGATTGGCGTAAAGGGTGTTGCATATATGATGGCAACTTACTACATCTGTAAATAGGTACCATAAATGGTTGAAATAATGAAACCCACGAGACGAGAAGGTCAAATTCTGGGGTCAAATTCCCGGATCAGCTGTAATCTTGCAGATGCCAGAATGGGACTGTGTGAACCCTTCAATATTCCGACGCCTGAGGGAAATTAAATCATAATTTATCAAAGGTTGTACGACTTGAAAGACAAAATCCATGACTCCTTTTACGAATTACTCTCAAACAATAACTTGTTATGTACTAATCAATCAGGCTTTCATAAAAAAAAAACATTCCTGTATAACGCTTCTAACAAAATTGACTGAAAATTGGGTACATGCCCTAAATAATGATAAAATTGTTGGTAGCGTTATGATACACTTCAAAGGGCGTTTGATCTAATTATCTCGAACACAGCAAGCATTTATACAAAATAGGCTATCAGATAAGGACACTTTTTTCAGTGGTGTTCAACAAGGATCAATCCTTGGTCCTCTATTATTTATTGTATTTATAAATGATTTTGTGTTGCACACCATAGATTGTGATGTTGAATTCTATGCTGATGATACAACCTTATACAAATCATCCGAGTCTATAAATGAAGTGACAAAATAAGTCACTGGTGTAACAATACCAGGATGACTATGAACTCAAATAAAACGAAAGCAATGCTAATTGGTACGCGTCACAAACTCAAAAATAGTTGTCATCTTGGTCTTAGTATTACAATTAATGGTGATGCCATTGAATGTGTGAAGGAAACAAAGCTACATGGTCTTAACAGTGACAATAATCTCACCCGACAGAGCCAAATATCAAATATATGTAATGTTGTGTCACAGTTACTACCTGTGCTTAGAAAGCATAAGCAAATCCTTCATCGAAAAACTAGAATGGCTTTTTATAACGATTAGATTACATTTTACCACATTGTACCCTCAATAAATAAAGCTTTTATTGTCCCCAGCTACTATAATAAGGGGGGAGGGGGGGGGGGAGGGGCTTAGAAATGCCGATTAACTTCTAACTTGGTATGTAGCTTCCTCTTGTTAAGAAACTGATGGGGTTGCACTTGATTTAATTCCACAATCAAAAATGGCCATCACTCAAATTCAGATATTAACTCCATACTTCGCTTTTTCTGTTAATACTATAGATGTGGTTGTATTTCAGTAGGTTTCACAACAAATATGGCGGACATTGCATATCGCACCAAAATGGTGATCAACAGCATAACTTTTACTCTTTGATTCTTTGAAGAAAAAATAGTTCTCAAACAAAAGTAGGAAAAGGAGATATGACTGGGATTATGAGCATATATTTTCAAAAAAAGCCTATAGTGGTGGACCTTCTAGCTTGTTTTTATTATCATTTAAAAGAAATCTTGAATACGTTTGAGTCGGTTTGTGTTAGAGGATGAAGATGCTGTAGCTCGACAGTTTGAAACATGGCTATTTTGTTGTATTTAAGGTGTCAACTCATTTTGTCTGACTTGTTGAAATCAATTCACTTGGTCAATTTCACTATACCCGTGTTTGGTGCAATGCAATATACACTGAAGTACTACATTTAAGGTCTTGCTGTACCCCTCAATCGTATTTCAGAACACCCATTGTATTTAGTCTCTTATGAAGAAAAATACAAATCTGTACTGTATACATGAATTATATTTGTGGAAAGCTTCAATGCTCAGGATAATATATATGTGAATGTGGTGAAAATCCACTTATTATTTCTAAACATATTGCAAAATGATTAAATGTCAACAGAATAAATAGACTGCAATTTTCATGGTTTATTTCTCGAAGTGCAATAAAGATAAGACTCAATAAATTAATTGATCGAGTAGAATATTCCTTGAACTTGTGAACAGTTCCTCATTAATTTGAAATTTGTATAGGAACGATCCCAGTGATTGGGTTCGCCACTTAAAACCTGATTAAAGTTTTTTTTATGAGTGTTGGTTTAAAACTATTGAAACGTTCTGAAGGTAACATCAGAAAAGATCAGGAAATAACACATGTTAACCATTGGGCGAGAAAATAGAAATCAGTCAATTAGTTTTGCACAATAGAAGCTAAGCAAAAGCTGGAAAACGACCTTACTTAAATACCTAATTGAACATAAATAGCAAGACTTTAAAGGTCTTCTCAAATGGGTTTCAAATAAGAGTTAACGTGACTCAATTCCAAAGATATTATTACCAATTAAATTTAAAAAAATAGCTCATTTTTTAGATTCGTAGATTTTTTTAATTTACTTACAAAGTTGCAACTTTCAACTTCTGGATTTAATAAAACGCAACGTTTCAGTGTAGATATAAGCACCGTTTTAAGCTAATAATCCAGAAGCTGAGAAACCATAAAGTCTTGCTTATTATGTTGCCATCCCGGCTTCTAAATGCCATTCAAATAAGTTAGCGTATTGAAGTGTACATAACATTTACAAATTATCAAAGGGTCTAGGGCTCCAGAAAGCAGAGTATATGGCTTACCATAACCGTTTACCTAGAACAATGCAAGGTAAACACTAGTTATTGGATGTACAAACATAAAAACAGCAACATGGACCAACGCTGAACCAAATTGAAGTAAAAAGTCCCAACAAATTTGGTTTAAAATATTTATCTGTTCTCGAGGTAGGCTCATGAAATTAAAGTATGGCACATCTTATTGTTTGGCCTATTAAAAAGCAATATGCAAATTAATTATCGGTTTGTAGATGGGTTAAAATAGCACAAGGTCCATGTTTATGCCCGATTGGAGTATAAAAACGTTTCGCGGATTCTCGAGATAGGATCCGGAAACCAAAGTATGGCTCATCTTAAATTACCAAAAGGCACCACATGATTGAGGAATATAGGCCTTCCAAATTTGGCTAATTAAAACCAAGTATTGCACATCTTATCATAAAAAATTATATCCCGAAAATTAAACATAATCTTTCAAAACTTATAAAAATCGAAATGCACAACTTCAGTACCTGATTCAAGCATATACCAATTTCGCTTTTAAAATATTCAAGGGGTCAAGAGATTGGCTCCTGAAACAAATCGGTGACAGACGGACAGACTTATGGAGCACGACATATCCTCAACTGTTTCGTAAAGGGGATAATGTTTTCTTTAATTCTAACGTTTGTTAAAGCCAAAATTATTCCGTCGCATATTGCTTGGCAGCTTTTGCTCTGACGAAAAGTGCTCCGGCAATGAGTTCTTAAGCGAAAGCCTGTTGGTTGACAATTAGCTTTAACTATAACCCTTTTAAATTGATTCATAAACCGTTCGCGACGATACGTAGGATTATGTAACGCAGGTTAAAATTCGACCTTCACAATTCATTTGGATTGATTGATAATTTGACAGATTTTTAAAAAAGTATCCAAAACAAGCTAAGAAAGTAATATTCTACGGGTAATTTGTAACTTGATTTTTGAGAACATCACGGCTAGTAGAATATTAAATCGCACATAAATTCGAGCGAACTCTTAATTTGGTGAAAGTTTACAAATATAAGAAAAAGTTAACAAGATACAATTTGGACTAAATGGCGTAGTTTGGATTTAGCTCCAAATGCATGTCGTAGATATTTCTATACTACATTGAATCCTTTACATTTCAGTATCCAGAATATTTGTTTAACAAAAGCTGGAAAACATTTCTCTGTACAAACCATCCTGGCCGATAGATGATAACATTTTCATCATGAGCACTGTGCTGTGTACGGGATATAGAACTGGCTCACAAAGCTTTAATGGAGCTGAAATAAATCAAAATGTGTACAGACATAAAATAGTCATTTAGCTCCAGGGCTCTTGTTTGGAGATACCTGTTCTCAACCAACAGATAGTGAACACCAACAGCACAAGTGGGCTATGTAGATGCCTCGTTTGTTGACGGCCTTCAGCTTCCTTGGGAAAGTAGTCTGGTGGGAGAGGTGACACGTAATTAAAATCAAGTGGTTCGAAACTTGACAGAGAAAATATCAAGCAGCTAAATGAACTTTAACCATCTTTACTATATCAAAACAAGTGATAACACATTTTTATGGCTGTCAAACTTCTTTAATATTTCTCACGACGTTTCAACACAGTTACTAGTGTCTTTATCAAGTGTATGTGAATTACCA
>JARFOD010029637.1:0-10650 GCA_031763545.1 Mopalia muscosa
GTTGGTGTTCGGTATCTCTATCAGCCTGGTGAGCTAGAGGGTGGACGCCGCCGCGCCACTGACCCTGTATGGTCCCTTAAGGTGAACCGGGTAGGGCATACGGTCACGAAGCCTGATGAGCCAGTGCTCTACTATCTGCAGGATGGACCTGAACGCGGCTTTGTTTGGGAAGAGCTTCTTGTGGTCCCCCCATACACAGAGCTTCCTCCTGATGGTGTTCTCAGAGGATGAGGAGCTCATCCGAGGGAGCCTCCACCTGCATGAGCCATGCAGCGCAAAGCTGCCGCCCCCTCCCCCCCTCCCCCCACGGCAGTTGCACTCCAGGCAGGTTAGGTGGACGTTGTCCCGGGTGTGGCCCTGGGCGTTGTCCAGGCGATCAACGCTGAACTGGAGGGTGTCATTGGGCTGCCAGCACACTAGAAGCGCGCAGTTGCAGACGGCACACCTACGTCCTGTTTTTCCCGCAAGGCGAGGACGTCCTCAGCACGCAGGTTGTTGACGTGTCACTTTGCAGCGTCAACATGTTTGTAGCTGGCCAGCTTGCGAGCTATGTTTCTCTGCACCTCCGTGGCGTCTTCCGGCGGGCCGGACGGACTGTCAAGCTCTGGCGGTGGACAGCAGCGTCGGAGCTGGGCGCCTTGCTGTCAGGGAGCAGGTGACAGTACCCCCAGTGATCCGCCTTCGCTTCGTAGGCGGCGTGGTCTTGGGGCGAGAAGATGGTCTCACCCTTATCTCTCCACTGGGCAACTCCAGCAGACAACAGGCACACAGATCCTCCCCGCAGGCGCAAGGCCTGGGAGCGACGAAGGCCCCGACGCCATCGAGCTTGGCCAGGGCCGGACGGGTGAGGTAAAGGCTGTCCGTTGCCACACGCACGGCTTCCTTGGTTGTGAACCGGCGGAGCATATGGATGAGGTTGATGTGGGCGTAGGCTAGCATGCTCGCTCGCAGGTGTGTGTATTGGGGTTGGGCCCCGTCGTAGTAGGTCAAGACCCAGCCCAGAGGGCACCGCTCGGGCGCGCCAACCAGGGAGCCACTCTTGCGGCAGTCGTCTACCAAGTAGTCCAGCTCGCCCTGGTCCGTGATAAGGCGCCGCGTCATGCGCTTGCCGTCGGCCTTGGAGCCCTGGGTGAACTTGCCGATGACCGAACACGCCTGGTCTCGGCTGTCCGGGAGCCAGACTTGGCGCTGGGGCTTGAGAGCGACGAGTGCCTCTGTGACCTCGAGGTGGGTGAGGAGGCCCGTTTCCGTGAGATAGGCTAGGAGGGCCGTGGGTGCCCAGCCTTTCGCCACGAGGTGCCCCCCTAACCACGCAGGTATGACCGGGTGGCAGTCGGGAGCAAACTCCCACGAGCGGACGCGGGCGAAGCCGGTGCCGATGTCGACGGGAAGCGGGCCGTTGATGGCCACGCGGGCCATACGGTGGCCTGGATGGCCAAACCGCCTGAACCAGGGGGCCGCTTCGCCTTGGCCCTGGAAGGAGGCGGGGTAGCAGGCTATACGTTACAAAGGTTAATTTGACTTTCAAGTTCGACCATGCACTTTGGCTGGTATTTGTTACCTCTCTTTGGAAATCCATGTTTGCAGTTTATTTTTTATTCAAAGCGCAAACCTCCATGCTATTAATACATAGAAATTATTAGATAATAGATAATTAATTGTGATTCACAGTACTGCCTTATACTTGCACCCAGATGCCAATAGTTAGCACTACTTGTGCCCTGTTGTTATTGCTGCTATATATGGTATGAAGCGTTATTTACGACCCGCCATGTTTGTATTTATACAATTATCGTCGCGAAGTGCAGTCCCAATATTTTTATTACTACCCTATTTAATGTATATACCATGTATGTTACATTTATTTATTCTTAAACGTATGTGTTATGGACAAGTGTTATGGACAAGTGTTATGTTGTAGTTAAATAAAATTCTGTTGAGCAAGGAAAAAAAAATGAGACGTTCCCTACCTCTCTCCCGTTACAGTACGGAAATGGCCGAGAGATGTTCCGATATGGGGGCTACTGGTTAAAACTGTTTATTTTACCCAAAGTTTATATTGAGTGCGTTACGACAAGGTACAAAATCAGAGTTATTTTACAAGGGAGATTATTAATTATCTTTACGTTCGAATCGGGGAGAGACCTGTGGATTTTCTTGAAGATGTGAATCTATTGCATTTGTAATATTAAATGTATCAAGATGTGTTCTTTCTAGTTTTGTCTCTCGGATAGTTTCCTTTTCCCAACTTCTATACTGACTGATTGATATGCAAAGGTAGGGGGCGGTTTTTGGCTGTTGTTTATCTTCCACTACTAGCGTAATAAAAACTATGTTTCGCATATTTTATGTCAATAAATTACGTGGATTCTGAAGCAGGCATACTTTAAGCTATGTGATCTCAACAAATAATTAACGCTACTTTATTTCGGTGTAATAAATATATGCGGCTATTTTTGTTTAATTACTAGCTGGTCTGGTGCGTTGAACTATCTTATCAACCTAGAAATTGACCAATCACAAAATCGCCAAATATATGAATTAACCGTCAAGCAAATTAAATGTGATTCGATTGGTCATGCTACAAGTAATAAAAACGAACTGGGTTTCGAATTTCGTTGTTCATATTAATTCAAGTTTGGTTAAGAAATCGAGTAGGGTATTGGTTGGCCCGGACATGTTCAAAGCATATCTGCTGCATAATCGCTACATTTTAATGACTATTGAATAATTTGGCACATCGTATTTGCTACCGTAGCCCTTTCTCAAAACACGTTCATTTTTTTTCGATTTCACTAGAATCTGACATGCGGAGTTCTTATGGCTGCGCTTCAGGGAAAGTAACTTTGCACGCAAACACTTACACGAACAAAAGTATACTCCAATTGTTTAATGTTAATATAAGCTCCCTGGTGGAGGCTTTATTTAAATCTATGTACCATGAAAGCAGTTTAAGGCTTTACTGGCGATATACAGTACTTGTAGTGCACACTTGACGTTGGAGACTTTCTTTAGTCGGTGTTTTTCATGCGCGAAATGCCCCTCTCCAATGATAACAACATAGCTGAAATAAAGTCGGCTGGCTCAAATAGTCAATGTATAGCTCCTTATTTTCATCCACCGTTGTTTAGCGTGTGTAATCCACAAATTCGTATAGCTTGGCCTACAAATAATACTTTGTAGGCCATGTTTAAACTTTGAATAATTTTTGTGTCTTTTAGAAATATTTAAACTTGTCTACTGATTTGGTAGATGGCGTAAGACCACTTTTATCAACTTCCGTTTTGTCATCCTCGAATATAGTTCTTAATAAAAATGGCCATCGGTCATGCCCGGCCAAGATTTTTTATGGGGAACTCCAAAAGGACCAATTAGGGTATGTGCCAGGCGTTTTCGCCTAACGAAAGTTTGGGAAGGAGCCGTGGGGCCAAAAGTTAACATTACGGCTTATGGCAAATTAAAAGTGGTCTTGCGCCGGATTTGGCAAGATGGTCGAATGTCATATCAGATCGCATCAGGCGAACCGGGTTAGTGCAAAATAGCGACTTTAAGCGATGCTCCCGGCTGCAATAACCCCTATATCCCTTGAAAGGTTACCAAAATATATATTTAATGGGAAAGGCAACTGTTTATAGACGGTAACTTAATATTTGTAATACATATTTTCAAAGACAAATAACTTCTGGAATGCACTTTAATTTGAGTAGGCATAGCCGTTAATTAGTTAATTTAACAGGCGGGACTGACGTCTTTGTTCCACAACAGGATCGGTCACCAGTGTGTCCGTTATAGCTTATGGGTAGGCCTACATTGGTTAGGTATCTATTACAACACGGCGTATACACAAGCTTGGTCATCCGTGTTCAATGTTAATTTGTTGTGTATATATCACAATATCTTTTTGAGTAACATATACGTTTAGCATGTTTTCAGCTGACTTTCGGTTTTAAAAAATCATGTTTTAGTACTAGGTTAATATGAACAAGCTAACAAATTAATTAATTCACAGCTATGCCAATTCCATTGCAAGTGCAATACAGACGATTGCCTTTGAAAATATGGACACAAAAAATAATAATAAGTTTAGGTTAAAAACAGTTGTTTTTCTCTTTAAATATGGCATCGACTTGTCGTTTCTTCATTTTATAAAATAACCTCAGGGTTACAGATATTTGATTGGTCAATATTTCTGGAGCTATTCCGTTAGTGATAAAAGTAACATCACATGGACGTGCGGATGAATTTGACTGTAGGTCAGTTTAAGTATTACCCAATGTTCCAACCCTTGATGGATCGAGCACATAGAGGCAGAATTACAGCTAAGCTCCTGGTGGATAATGAGAAAGGGTTTGAGTTGAAGGGCTGATCATCTATGATGAATGTCATACTCAAGTTTTGGCAATTTGTTTAACTTTGTAAAGCACAAGTATTAGCTAAACCACAAGATTTTGACCCCAATCATCAGAAACTCAACTCTTTCATCCACATTAAATTTTACCAGAGAAGAATTTAATGACAAAGTCCACTTGCTAGACTCTGAACTATTTAAAATAATACTGTTTAAAATTAAGAAATTTCTCTCTTGGAAAGGATATTCCAAATCTACAACCGATCGTCTCATAAAACAATTTACTCCAAAATTTGCCCACATATTTAACATTCTGACAAGAGCGATATTCCTAAAATTTGGATGACACTACCTTAAATGTGGAAAACTAAACAAATAAGTAAAAACATATTATTAACAGACCTATAATTATTAAAGTACATTGGCAAAGGACTAAACTACATTTCTTTCAAACGCTAAAGACCCAGCTTCTAAAAAGTAACGCAACTCTGTTGTTTATAAATTGTGTTACCCTTGTCGTGATTGTCATTACATCCGTAAGACGGAGAGACATCTAATTACAAGAATTAAAGAGCATACACAATTTGGCAGTGAAATTCATAATCACGTTCGTAATTGTTCTGGATTTCAACAAGTTCAACGTATATTAAGTCTATCAGATAACCTCAGCAATTAAAGAGCTATTGATATGTTTGAAGTAATGTAGGCAAATACTGAGACAAAAGACTCAGCAAGACATTGGTCTGTTCTCGTCTTCAAAGAAGCCCTAGCAATAATATGATTAAAACCACTGCTAAACCAAGGCCTTAAAGCCAGCAAGGAGTTAATCGTGTTTAGGATTTTATTAACTCCGTTGGATATTTTAAGTAGCTGTGTTCATATATTAAGGACTGTTTATTGGAGTTTATTTTAACTGTTAACTGGTTTTATTCCATTGTATACTTTCATAAACTGGCGTTTAATGTATACATTCTATTGAAACTAATATTTTAGAATCAAAGGATTGTTTGTATAAAACCCTTATATATATGTTTCATGTCACCGTTTACATTACTCTCCTGATGATGGCAAAGTAAACCGCCGAAATATTGAAGTCAATGAGTCTTTCGTTCTTCCGAGTAACACTAATCTTGTCCGAAAAGTTCAACCGGATTTGTTTTTCAACAGCCGTCATGTTTTATTTGTCAATTATGCTGGAGGCACAACACCTCATTGGGTGTCCTTCGCAACCAATCAATCGCCTTGCAATAGCGTTTGGTTAGTTGTACTCGATCCGCCAAGGGTTGTTATGTTGAGTAGCTCGGAATAAGACTAATATAGCTAATAATATAATAACCAGATACTATTTGCCCGGTGACCGAAAAGCTGCCGAAGAACTTCGGTGAAATGATGAGTTTAGTATACACTTGGGATGTGGAGATAGTCTTGATACCAAAAACATGGTGTTGCTTGCAGCTAGCGGTTCATTAGTTAATGAAATAAGTTTTATGTTTCGTCTGGCTTTAATACCAACTAACAAGAACGTTACTATCACAACGAATAACTTGAACCAAACATTCCTTTCATCTTAAAAGTAATATTGTCATTAAATGAACGCTGAAAAAGGAGGTCCCCTCTCCCTATAAAACTGGAGATAGCACCATACTGTTGTACACAGAAAACTAATTTCAACGTATAAATATATTGGATGATTGATTGATTGATTTGTGTTTTACGTCGTATTTCACTTATTTGACTGTGATTTGTTCCGTCAATAAATGACATTAGCACAACCATTATGTGAATTAAGCGCTCCATAATGTTGGATAGTTAATTTTTCTCCAGTGCTAAGTAAAGACAGTAGTGCTACTCTTCAAACAAACTGCCCTGAGTCAGAGGGACGTAGAAATATAGGTGGCCAGATCGGACCCAATTTCTACGGGTAATACCTTTAAAATAGTTGTGGAAATGTAACAATAATGATTATACTTTGACCAGCCATTAAGCATGTTCGGAACAAAATCAACACAAAAATGTGCCTTCCTCTTTTTGTATTAATGAGTCAACTATTAATGATAAAGAACGATTGGAGCGTTGCCTTTATTCACCTCCAAGTCTATCAAGCTAGATAGAAATATTCCTCTGCCGTATACCGCTTTTTAAGAATAAATATCTTGGAAATCCACATCATACTAATTATTATTGGAATTCCAAACTGATTTTAATTATTCTAAGCAGCCATTTGAAATGGCCGGTTTAGTGGAATACAACCAACTGCATGATTGTGTCTCTTTATTTAAATAAACATCTCTATTTTATATTCTGAATGCGTCTGCCGCTTTGAGCCCGTGATAGATGTATGGATATACATAAAACTCGTACATTTTTTTCGCCGGAAGCCAATTTACCAGCGTATGGAAACTACTCCACGCACTTTAATAAACCTAGCACATTCCATATAATTTACAAAAACGCAAATTGAGTTTTTAATGTATAATTTAGTTCATTATGTTCTCAACCCAAAACAGATGAAAAGTGCGACATCTATACACCGTGGACTATGTATGTCAGTTGATTTGAAAAAAAAAAAATGCCAGTCATAATGGCGACTATTGTTTGACGTCAGTGGATTTCCGACTGGAGGAAATAGAGCTTAATTATAACATTTCCCCACATTCTATTGAGTTTTACAGCTTACAGTCTTTCAGTCTTGATAAAAATCCGCAAGGTCTATCGGTAATTCGTGAGGTGCTTATGCGTAACTTGCCGGAACTAACTGCTAAATGTAAAAATGAAAATAATAAGGCATTCTTGTCTGTATATTTTCTTCAATATTTTCATTTACATTATCCTTGTCAAATAACGCATACAATAACATATTTGTTTTCAATGCAGCGAAAGACAGTTGTTCTTGCCACCAACGGGATTTGAACTCGGGCGACAACGAATCTTCATCCAAGTTCACAATAAAATATTTTAAAAAACTAATCGACACTCTTGTGTCAGTGTGAAAACATTTTAGAAATCTACGTAGAGTAATAGAATTAAGTTTCAAATTGTCAGTTATGGACCAAGGTGTATCAGTATTATTTACAGTTCAGGTAACTATAACCTTTGTTACAGCGTTGATTTAATACACATGCGAAGACAACTTATCTGAACTTACATGTGCTCCAGATTTGATAAGCGACACGTTAAGAAAATTGCAGCAATGTTCAACCTACATATCACACACCTTACGTTACTATAAAGACGAACACATACCTAGTGATGGGAGTGTTAAAAAGAATGTCGCAGATTTAGATTCCTCAGGTAAATTTGTTACCTAAATGCTAGATATATTTGAATCTGTTGTGCTGACAAAGCAGTAAATGTATGTGTATATTTATTGTTGAACATAACTGGGTCAGCGTGTATCTCTAGATTGACAGGCATACACCCAACTCTGTCAACCTAAAGAACAAACTAATCCAGCGCTGTGCAACAATAAATATACACATTTAACCCCTGCTCTATGTTAAATGTTGAACAGGCCGGGTCAGTCTGTACCTTTAGGTTGACAGAACCGGGTAAGCGGGTATATGAAATGTTGAGCAGAGCTGGGTCAGTTTGTATCTCTAGATTGATAGAGCGCGGTAAGTGTTACGCTCGTATAAACAGCCATCGGCTTACAGTACCCCATACTGACTGTACCCTATCCGCTGGTTCATATAGCAATGATTTTCAGGTCAAGGGTCGCGAGGTTAGGCTCGATCTAGACTCACACAAAATGCTATTGGTTAATCTGGTCACGTGAGCATAGTCCTCTCGTCTGAACTTTGCTGCGTCATTTTGGAAACCTGTATGCTCATGTGGCCAGATTAACCAATTAGTCTAGAGCCTAACTCCGCGGTCTTCACATGAACAGCTATGCTATATGAACCAGTGTATAGGGTACAGTCAGTATGGGCTACTGTAAGCCGATCGCTGGTAATACGAGCTCAGGTAAGTGTGAATAGTTAATGTTGAGCAGTGCTGGATCAGTTTGTATCGCTAGCGTTGATAGAGTGGGATATCTGTGTATATTTAAAGTTGAGCAGAGCTGAATCAGTTTGTATCTCTAGATTGACAGAATGGGATATCTGTGTATATTTAATGTTGAGCAGAGCTGGATCAGTTTGTATCGCTAGCGTTGATATAGTGGGATATCTGTGTATATTTAATGTTGAGCAGAGCTGGATCAGTTTGTATCGCTAGCGTTGATATAGTGGGATCTCTGTGTATGTTCAATGTTAAGCAGATCGAGCTGGATAAATTTTTATCTCTAGATTGACAGAGCGGGGTATCTGTGTATATTCAATGTTGAGCAGAGGTGGATCAGTTGGTATCTTTAGCATTGACAGACCGGGACATCTGTATATATTAAATGTTGAGCAGAGCTTCATTGGGCAGATCATTGTAAATCTGTACATTCCACAAGGGTCAGAGCATTGTAAATTTCTACATGCAGCATTGATCAGTGCAATGTAAATTTTGACATTGTAAAATTGTACATTCCATAGAGGTCGTTGCAGATTTGCAGCACTCAGAACTCAGCATTGACCATGGCATGGTAAATGTGCACATTCGGCATTGTTAATGTGTACATTTCACGTTGGTCGGAGCATTGTAAATTGTTATATTCGGCACTGGTCAGAGCATTGCAAATTTGTATATTCGGTATTGGTCAGAGCATTATAAATGTGTTGATTCAGTATTGCTTAGAGCATTGTAAATTTGTTAACTCGGTATTGGTCAGAGCATTGTAAATTTGTATATTCGGCATTGGTCTGTGCATTGTAAATGAATACATTCCCCTTTGATCAGAGCATTGTAAATTTGTTAACTCAGCATTGACCAGAGCGTTGTAAATGTCTACATTCAACATTGGCCCAAGTATTGTAAATTTGTACATTCGGCATTGGTCAGAGCCAGTGTTAGTCAAGTTACTTTTAAAAACGAATTAGTTACAGCTGGGACTGGACATGTCTATGTTAGGTCCCAGGTTACAGTTACTAGTTACTTCTTCCACAAAGTAAATAAATGCGTTACTCCGTTACAAATTATAAAAGTAACTGGTTACTTCAGAAAGTAACGTTTGTGTTACTTTCAACTAAATTTGTAAATGTTTAAATATACCCCATCCCCACCCTCTTTAACGGAACATAAGATACATACATGTTCAATTATTTATGATAAATCTGAATATTATAATGCGATGGACACTTGATACAAGTAAAGTGACGTGACGCATTTTTGACAGTGGCGGAAACGGCTTTATTAAAATTTGAAAACTAAACTATTAGATTACTCGTTATTGTAAAAAGTACCGTCGCTAGTAACACCTTTATTTATAACCCCGTTATTCTCATCATTGTTAATTTGTACATTCTACATTGGTAGAGCATTGTAAATTTGTACATTCAGCAATATTCAGAGAATTGTTAATTTTGACATTCCGCATTGGTCGGAGCATTGAACATTTGTACATTCTGATTTAGCCAGAGCATTGTTAATTTGTACATTCACTCATTCAGCATTGGTAAAAGCATTGTAAATTTGTACATTCAGCCATGGTAAAAGCATTGTAAATTTGTACATTCACCATTGGTTAAAGCATTGTAAATTTGTACATTCACCATTGGTTAAAGCATTGTAAATTTGTATTCACCATTGGTTAAAGCATTGTAAATGTGTACATTCAACATTGGTTAAAGCATTGCAAATTTGTATTCACCATTGGTCAAAGCATTGTTAATTTGTACATTCAACATTGGTCAGAACATGTACCATCAAACTGTTTGCCTTCTGTTTCACTAATGAGAAATCGCGTTGATGCCAGTATTAATTTAGGAAAATAAAAAAATTAAATAAAAACAGAAAAGATGAAACAAACAAACATGAAACTAACATCTGCAGATATTACACACAATTTAATCATAAACCTGCACTTGGAGCCTTTATATGTAATTCAAGCGTGTAACCCTAAATATAGAGTCTTGGAACAGCTTGAAGAAGACCACGATTCTCAACCAGTGCCTGACAGGAAATTAGAACAAGCATGAAACAGTGTGTTCTTGTGCGGACGGATCAGTAGCCCTGTGGAGCCTATGTTTACTGTTTACACTCACTCTCGTGTAACAGTATACTACGCTCACTAATATAAGCAGTTAAGTCCCGTCTACACGATGAAACATTTGTTGTACAACAAGAGCCAACTTTTGTTTCACTGTGTTGTAGCTTGTTGGTTGTCCTTGTCCACACGATACAACACGATAAAACATTGGCAAACTTTTGTTGGTGGC
>JARFOD010029648.1:0-10650 GCA_031763545.1 Mopalia muscosa
AAGCTGTTTAATCCGCCACATTCTTCCCACATGGGAGGCGGCTGGGAGCGGATGATTGGAGTGTGCGGTCGGGTACTGAATTCCATGTTCACGGACATCACAACTAAGGATCTTACACATGACACCTTGGTAACGTTTATGGCTGAAGTTTGCGCCATTGTGAATTCACGTCCTTTTACACCTGTATCAAATGATCCTGAATCTCCATTTATTCTAACCCCAAACGTTTTGCTTACTCCGAAATGTGATTTACCTGTAAAGCCCTTTACAGATCTTAATACCAAGGATATGTACACATATTTGTGGAAACGCGCCCAGCTACTGGCAGATATGGTCTGGAGTCGCTGGAATCAGGAGTACAAACACCAACTTCAGAATTGACGGAAATGGAAAACTGACCAGCCCGATCTTTAGGAAGACGATTTCGTTCTTGTGAAAGACAAGAACGCGCATGAAAATAACTGCCTCTTAGGGCGTGTTGAGAAAACTATTCAGAGTTCCGACGGTCACGTTAGAAAAGCTGTTGTGCGTGTTGTAAAGGGAGAACGTATGTGCGTTATACGCGCCCTGTTACAGATCTTGTTCTCCTCATGTGCAGCAAGTGATTCGCATGTGTCTTTGTGTTTGTGTTAAATAATTGTGATGCTTCTGAGAACCATCAGGCGGTGAGTGTACTGTATTGTCAATAACAGTGTTCCGTATGTATTTGTTTTTGGAGCTCTCCAGTTTAAGGGAATTCATTTCATTTCAACATTTTCTACATTGCCACAGATTTCACAGCTACCACAGTGTAAAGTTCTATGCACTTTTGTTTTAGTAACTGTTGATCTGTTATTACCTTGACCAATGTGTAGACTGCTAGGCAACTATTGGTATATTATTGCAGTCTTTGGCGTCAGTGAAGTTTGAATTAATTCTCGAAGCAAATATTTTGTGGGTATTGCGCAACCAGATATTCCAATGACATTCTGAACGTTGCTTTTACTATTTGTTTTCTAATTCTCTCATAATTAACCCCTAATGGGAATATAACTTTACGAACATTTGTTGTTTTTTATTTGTCTAAACATAAACCGATACAAAGTAATGTGAAAAAGGTGATGAATAAGGGGGGAATAACTTTTAACATTCCCGTCAATGGGAGACACCTTGTGGTCATCTTTAACGTACTGACTTTTAAATTGGCATACCGTTAATGTATACTTTGATATGTTTGTAATTCGATTCATTCTTTTCTTTACAGTTTTTTTTACCGCTTTCAATCCTCTCTCTCCATCTTTATCATTTATTATGGAGTCTGGGTGGAGTCGACTGTACTAACTGGCTGCTATTTCTTTCCCGAAAGAGAGTAACTGCACAGGTCATCTGGCACACATTGTTTCCGAGAAACCACCTAACCAAATCTTTCGCTTTATAATTAGTTTAGTTTTTTCACCAATAAAACGACTTTAATTAACGGTCATCTGACACACATTGTTCCCGAGAAACCACCTAACCAGACCTTTCGCTTTATAATTAGTGTAGTTGTTTCACCAATAAAACCTCTTTAGTTAACGGTCATCTGATACACATTGTTTCCGAGAAACCACCTAACCAGACCTTTGGCTTTATAATTAGTGTAGTTGTTTCACCAATAAAACCACTTTAATGAACGGTCATCTGACACACATTGTTCCCGAGAAACCACCTAACCAGACCTTTCGCTTTATAATTAGTGTAGTAGTTTCGCCAACTAAACCACTTTAGTTAACGGTCATCTGACAGAAATTGTTTCCGGGAAACCACCTAACCAGACCTTTCGCTTTATAATTAGTGTAGTTGTTTCACCAATAAAACCCCTTTAGTTAACGGTCATCTGATACACATTGTTTCCGAGAAACCACCTAACCAGACCTTTCGCTTTATAATTAGTGTAGTTGTTTCACCAATAAAACCACTTTAATGAACGGTCATCTGACACACATTGTTTCCGAGAAGCAACCTAACCAGACCTTTAGCTATATAATTAGTGCAGTTATTTAACCAACCAAAACACTTTTCCAAATGAAATCTTTAGGACCAGTTTCTCCCTGACATGGTTCATTTCCAGAAGGTTATAGAAAACAAGTTCTAACATTGCAAAACAATAACTACAGCGGTAGTTCAATTCCAATAGCTGCAGCGTGACAACAATTAATTCTAATAGCAAGAGTCACACATATCAATCAAAAGAATACTGATACCTCGTCCTCAATGTGACAATGTTAACATACCTTACACTATTTTGGGTGGAAGTAAAGGAGAAAATGATTTTTTTTATTTTAACAAAATAAAAAATGATAAACATTCGCGGAATTATTTCAATTTTATTGGGAGTAAATTTTCTCAATGACCGGTGTACGATGCATTTATAGATAAATCATCTCGTATGCAGTATTTCACAATCAAGATACTGAAACTTAGCCATTTTCCAGTTATTGTCCACAGTCGTGACGCGAGTATGGCAGGGAGAACTCGTTGTCGAGACTGTACAAAATATACAAAGAACTTTTACAGAACTGGGCGTAATTTCATTTCCACGAATTGCATCGATTTGTACGAATTTGTCCAATGATACCAGCACGCAGATTTCGAGTTGCTGTTAGTTTGACGGGAAGCATTAAAATAGGGTCCATTTAAGTTAGAGGCATGACAACCTACATACCACCATCCACCCTTGTAGGATTTGGCACAGTTTGATGGATTATTGTCATTGTCCTTATCGAATGTGGAGAATTTGTAACCGTTATGTGCCCTTAGAGAATCACCTGTAAATAATAATTAATATTATAATTATTGCTCTCAAATAGTGCAGTTTATGTTTTCATACATTACAAGCTATCTTTAAGTTACATCATTTGTTTCTGTTCGATTCTCAGTTAATATTCGAAAACTGAATGCATAACAGTGTGCAATTTCTTCCATAAAATAACTGCTCTTGTATGACAGCATGCTTGCATTTTTTCATTGGTTGAATATTTAAATTTCAACAAGGCTGTACCATTACAGTTGTTATTTACACATTTGCCCCTTTAAAGTAATTTTTAAAATTTGCCGGGTTAGTGTGTCAGCTATTTCCATACCCAGTTATTGAAAATGCATGCCAGTTACACAAACCTCAATCCAAATGTTATATTGCAATGTCTCAAATAAATAGCGAGCTGCCGTTACATTTTTCTGTAATTCCAATCATTGAAGTGTGTTTGTTATGTTGCTTAATTGACTGCCGGTCAGTTTTTTCGTTTACTTGCTTGCATGTTTTTTCTGTTGCTGGTTGCTTGCCTAACTGTCTATCCCACTGCCTGTGCCAACTGGGTTTTCCTCTTGTTTTCCTTTGCCTAAATTTCTGTACGTGTATATAAACAATGATTTCCTGAAAAAAAAGTAAATAACGTGTTTACCCTACGATTGATGTAAACCCGACTTGTTGTATTTACCTGCACTCCCTGAATATGAGCCCAAAAGGAGTTGAAACTGGTGGTTTCCTTCAGAAATGTAGAACCTATCATACCGAGCATAGCGAGTCCCGTTGTCATAGCTACCAAGATTTACGAGAAGTTCATACCGTCTTTGAAATGTAAGCAAGTGGAGCTTTTCCAGACCTGTGATTATAATGGAATTAATTACAGCTTTATTTAAAAAAGAATATTGCAAATAACATTGAGGCTAAATTATTAAAGTATTTTTCTGACACATATTGTATCATTTTTTATTTTCAAAAAAATATTGCAAATAACATTGAGGCTAAATTACTTAAGTATTTTTCTGACATATATTGTATCATTGGCAATATAAAGTAACAATATGAGTAAGGAATTGTTCTTCATTTTTACTCAAATTTTAGCATTTATTATGCCACCATCCAGAGATGCCGAAATATACTGAATCGAAATGAGGGTACAATTTTTGTTTTTCTCGGAAGAACACTACTTGTGTATTTTTTGACATCTTATTATGATAATCTGCTTTTCGGTACGTTTTCATGCGAAACCTATGCAATGCAACACAGGTGAACCAATTAGACACAGCGACGTTTTCCTACAAAAATAACTTACCGAGCCAAAATTCTCCGAGCACATTTCCGAAACCATTGGTATAGTCTGTCCAGTTTCTATAAAAGTCCACCGAACCATCCTGTCGTCTTTGGAACACCTGTTTATCGTTATAAAGTTAATCCTTTAAGTAGGATATGATCAAATATCAAATTTATATTCCGCGAGTTACCGACGATTAATTTGTCGCAGTTACAAAACAAAGAACACTTAACAAAGAACAAATGGTATGCATTTGCACTTGTCACACTCAAATCTATGTGATGAAATAAAGTGCTAAAACTGATAAAATCTTAAGTAACAAATCGATGGTTATTACACGATAGTGTTATTAACAGATTGTTATTGTTCACGGATATCTGGTATTCACAGAATACGGCAGTTTGCCGAGGTAGGTATTGAGTTCGATTAATTGGTTGTTTGGTTGACTTATATTTAACACCACTGACGTAACGATGTTGTTCTCCAGCAGTGAAATAGCCACTCTAACAGAACTATAAAATGTGCAGTTTTCGGTACGTTGAGAAAAGTATTATTCTGATCGTGCTAGCCCCATGTAATTCAAAACAACTGAAACGGACTGCCTTTTCACAAAGGGTGTTGTTGAATATTTAGCATGAGAAGATAAAACACACCTATATTAAGAAACAAAATGCGGTAAATGAAAACAGAATATAGCATAATTAAAATTTACTAAGAAAAGTAATTAACAGAAAACAATAAAAGAAAAAGCTGTGAACAGAACAAAGTAGTACACAAAAAGGAAGGACATAAGGAATATGGAACTAAATTAAAAGAATTAAAAAAAAAAAAAATTATGTTAAAAAGTTAAATTGAAAACATAAATTAAAACAAATGTCGGGCTAAATTTATTAAATTCAGTTAAAAAAAATATATTTATTAAAAAAAAGTAAATTTAACAAACAAACATTAAAAAAGTTAATTAAATACATTATAAAATAAATTAAAACTTAGTAAAGCAGTAAATGAGTGTAATCAGTAGAAAACTAAACCTCAAATGTCAAAGTGATTGATTGCAATCACTGTTAGGAAAAAGCATCATATTGCCGCAAAATGTCCTCAACAAAAAACTTTAACTTTAGAGCAAGGGATTAAACTCCAGTAAAATGTCGTCATCAAAACACTTTAACGTTAGAAAAAAGCATTAAACTCCGGTAAACTGTCCTCAACAAAAAAATTCTGATATGGCATGTATCTGAAAGCTATGGCCTTTCTTATAACAATTGAAAACCAAAGCTCAACCATGAAACATTGACAGTAATTTACACAACAAAAATGCCCAACCTGAACAAGACTGTAATATCTATTAAATTTGAACAGGACACCGACGCTGCTGGAATACCCATGTCTCAAAAATACATAAATTTCCATATAAATTAATACTGTTTTTAGAAAACTGAACACAGTTTTATTAACTAGTGTCAACATACCAACCAACCGCCACCTTTGCTCTTCATGTCGCAATATACGAGGAAACCATCTCCAACTCCTAGCGGAAACACACGGTAAACTCCGGATTTGTTTCGGCCACATTCCATAACGTCGTAACAGTCTGTAGGGTATATGCATTCCAATTCGTCATCCAAGTCTGTGGATAATATACATTCATCATAAATAATAGTCGTCGTCAGTTTCTCTCAACTACAACAATTAACCAATCGCAATGTTGAGCAACATGTGCTTATGGTAAACCTACCCTTAGTGCATTTATAGCAATTATTTAAAAAATCTTGTAAAAAAAAACAACAAATTGAGTTTATAAAGAAATCTAGAAAAAGTATCCAAAACAAACATTTTATTGATAACACCAATGGGAGTATAGTTAATGAACAAATCAAATACTGTTCTTTTTATGCATATTCTTGACAAGTCTTTAATAAGATGCTTCCACATGATGAATGTAATGAATTCGTAACATTTTGATACCTGTTTTATTAATCTTTCGGGGGAGAATATTATTTGAACCCATGACCCTCAGAGTTAGACACCGAACGATAGTGTCTCTAGTTGTAATAACACAAGTATTGCCGTTGTTACAACTTTCATACGGGCTAACTATATTAACTCACCCGTTCTCAATGTAAACACATTGTCGTCATCACTGAGTAAAGGCTGCACATTGAACTGCTTCACTGTGTTATGGTAAGATTGTTATGATGTAATTTATTATTTCGTGTTATACGAGCGATTTTTGATAAAACAAGCCTACTTTTCTTTCTATGATGATACAAAATATATATTTTATTTAACGCAAATTCCTGTACAATATTTTAAGCAGCTAGAGTATGTTCCTAGTACGTTTTCACTCATTGGATTTCGTTTTGACAAAATTAATTATTTTACAGAACATCTTGACCTCAACCATTCTTTACATGTTGTTGGAGATTTGAGAAAATACGCAATTCTACTCTCTATGCCAGCAGTAAGTGCAGGCCACCTAGACCACTCAGCCACCCGATCTTCTACAAAATAGAAGGTTAGTCAGCTGGAGTGTAGATGCCGTACATTAACTACCCTCTGATAGGAGAGTGAGACAGCTAACCACAAAAGCTCAAAGCAAGGAATACTTTTAGAAAGCAAAATATTTTCGTTATTTCGGATAACATTTTCTTAGTTTGAACAAATTCCAGTTCTGAAAATTGTGCAGGTTGAAATCCGTCCGGGAATCGAACCCACGACCCTCAGAGTTAGGCACCGAACGAGAATATCCCTAGTTATAACAACACAATTATTGACGCTGTTAGAACCTTCATACGGGCTGACTAAATAAACTCACCCGTTCTCAAAGTAAAAACATCGTCGTCATCATTTGGTAAAGGCTGCACATCAAACTGCTTCACTGTGTTATGGTAAGAACAGAGCGACAATGAAGTTATAGCGAAGAGTACAAGCACCAACCCGTCAGCAACTAGTAGCCTAAACATATCTTTCTAGTGTTAGTGTTTGGAGCTATTCACAAGATGTCTATATGTTATGACCGTCACAAGTCAGGTGTCCTGTTTACCGTGGAGACAACTAATGCTTATGTATACTGAAGTATATCTAGTACAGTTGACTGTAGATTTAGAACGTAAGCACACATTTAGGTCCTGTGTCCTCACACACATCCGGGTTGATTGCGTACAAGCTGCAGTGGGCTTAACTCTCATCATACATAACAACTTTTTTGTTAGGTGATTAGCTAAAACGTATGTGACGTAATGTAATCGGGTGTGTGTGTGTGGGGGGGGGGGGGGGAGTGAGGGGCAAGCTTAATTTGTAGTGGTGAGGCTATAATTTCACTAGAAGCCAATTGCGTGTATATATTGTTGTCATTTATTCAATTTCTCTCTACATCGTGGTTATATCAAGACAATCTAAAAAGAGGCGATAATCCAGTGGCCGCCTAGACCTAGAAAGGGATTCGAGTTCTACATATTCACATGAGCATTATATGCCTTTTTCTCAATATATTAATAATATGACTAAGTTTTAAGTTTTAATATAATTTTGTAATCTTTGTTCTCAGCTGTTTTTTTTTTTTTTGCTGCAATAGGTCCAATATTGTCAAATATAAGACTATTGATATCGATGTTCATGTCATTTTTTTCCAATTGCTTATAGATTTTATCTTGTGAGATGAAGACGTTGTTTCTGTGAATCGATTTTTACACCAGCGAAGTTTATTGGTGTTGTTTCTATCTACTTGCTGACCGTAGAAACTTTGAATAATCATGACTGGGTGGGGTATAGTTTGAGTTTCCTATAGGTGACTTGTGATTCAGCGTCGACGAAAATAACTACCGGTACATGGGATTTCAAGCGACTGGACTTCTCATTCTTTACATCTTTCGTCACAAACGTGAAGTAAGATAATGTTTATCTCAATGAAAAACTAATTAAGGCAATCAGGTTACAGTATAGCCATATCGTTTAATTTATTCTTACCGACTCACTGTTTAATCTCAATAAGGACAGATACGTTTTAAGCACATGCAGTCATAACTCAATATTGTGCATGTGATAACTCCAAAATTGTTATACAGGATTATTGAAGAGTTAAAAAAATGGACTCGGAACGGAAAAAAGCACACACGACAAAACGTTTTGACTATAAGCAGAACAACAATATTTAGTTTTACAAAATGACACCGTTTTTAGAATTCGGATGATGATTTCGTCTGCTATAAAAGGGTATGTGCGGATACAAGTATGCTTGTTGAACAACTTCTTCATTCCAGATATGAATTTATGCATTTACAAAGCAAATGTTGGCTTTAAGGCAATAAACCACAACTACAAACTACAACGAGAATGAGTGATAAATATTTTGGACTTTCATTTTAAATTTTTATTCCAAAATATGAAAGTGCGATATAATATGTTTGGTTTATATTGATGGAACTGTTCAATTTTGTGTCTTTTAGAAGTGAAGATTAACAATATTTTCTTCTTTTTGGGATAACACATTCTTAGTTGGAACAGATTCTAGTTCAGACAATTTTGTACGTTGAAACTCTACCAAGATGGCAGTGAATATCCGCCACCTTTAGCTAACTAACCTTCAATTTTGTAGAAAGTCTGGTGGCTGAGTCGCCTAAGTGGCTGGCGTTTACTACTGACGATTCGGTGGTTAACTCTCCTGCCGAAAGCTGCTACATACTAACAAAAGCAAACTGATTGCATCAGCTTTTGAATTATTATCCTGGTAGACTTCATTACCAATTTTGAGAGAAGAAAATTAATTGGAACACTAGTTTTGAATCCTCTGCTTGCTCGTACTTTACCCAATGCCTTTTAGTGGTGTTCTGTAATTATTTAATGAACAATAATTGAACAATCTTTTTGTATTCTATTCTAACAGAATCCAGCTTCGACTTACCTGCTTTATTTTAGCTTTCTTTATTTCTCTAATCTCATCGCCACTCAGCTTTGACTCTCTTGGGACACATTTCTTCACACAGGGCTTTCCTGTTGATCGTTAGATTGTCTATTGCGCGGCCGAATTAATAGAGTTAATCACATTGCTGTAAAATTAATCAATACCATCTCGATAATGCCATCATTTAAATTAAGAGGTATTGGTAAGAAAATAAAGCCCAATCGGCTTGACGGAGTTTCCTTCTGGGCGGAGTTTGCATCATGTTAACGCATGGTGACCAACCAAAGAAAGCATGCTCCGGTAAATGATCACTGGCACACGGGGCTTCCTGATTAACGTACCAATTAAAACCTGGGCTGAAATCTGGGTTGCACATCGTTAGATAGAGACAAAAGATATTTCCATATATAGTAATATTTAGGCGGGAGACCGCCGCGTCTTTCAAGATAACCAGATTATAACAAGGTAGATTTATCTATATCTGCAATATAGAATTGCGAGGGTTCAAATCTCAACAAAATATCATAGCAGCATTAACAAAGTTTACTTATCAATGTAACTCACTTTCATCCAGTCGATTGCACTGTTGATAATATTTACACGGATGTAGCAGATCTTATACACAGAGTGTAGTAACACGTTCCGTGTGTAAGATATACATTTTTTTTATAAAATAAATGAAACTTCCACCTCCGCCATCTCTTTCGTTTCTTACGGACACATACCCCGTGAGATTATATTGGTAGGGAGACTACAAAACGGTTTCCTGCTTACAAATAATATTAGGAGCATCGGGTAAATTAAATATTTTATTTTATAAATATTGGCCATATGAGAATATAAACTTCGAATGTTTTGTTACAGAAAATAAACCAACATAATGTTTACCCATAATAAATCCGTTACTGAACCAGACTTAAAAGTGGATATTAGTGCCGATACGGACATAGCATTCCCCCCCAAAACATCTGCTGGCGGATGCTACAACTTATTCTCAGTTTTATTCCTTCGTTCAGCTTTCATAGACACAAAGATGAATTTCGAATTCGACGGAGGTGTACTTACGCGCACGAAAGGTTACCTCCCTTTCCCAGGCAAGGACGGTCATGAATTTTTTATTCGCTCTTTTTTTCTGCTCAGTTACAGAAATTTTGTTTAGTGTGGGGAATTCCCGGCAGCTAAGTTATTTCGTATTAGTATTATTTTGTTTGTATGTTCTTGTTCCTATTCGTTTCTTGCTATTTTTCTACTTTCTTGTGAATTATGCGTTCCCTTTCGATCTGTTCAACTGTTGTTGTTGTAATTGTGTATGTTTTCTAGTATAAAAATCTTTGTATTCATCGAGTTTGTCTGCGTGGATCTGGGGTCTGCGTTGTTGATTATTATCCTGTATTGTCTTAGTGTTGTAAATATTGTTAGTATAGGTAGTGCTGGACAGGTATAGGTCCTAAACCCAGCTGGTAAAATACTTTTGTAATTGCACTGTCACTCTGCACTCCTCTTTCTAAAGGGCTCCTGTCGTCTATCCCTTCACTCTGAGTCGCCCCAGAGTTTCTGTGTTTCTAACTGTGCTGTATTAACATCCCTCGTGCTTGCACATAGATTAGTCAATCATACTCAGTTCTTAAGTTAATAGTTATCTACTTCATAAATGGAGGAGGACGACGAAGACAGCATGGAGTTAACCCAGACTGTGGG
>JARFOD010029659.1:0-10650 GCA_031763545.1 Mopalia muscosa
ATAAGTAGTCTATTATAAGATTCATGCTTATATGAAGCCTTACCATTGGACCAATTTTTAGCGTCATTTTTTTCGTATTTTATGAGTAAACCTGATACTTACCTGTCGGAGTTTCACCTTTTGTTGAGTTGTCTCTGTTACTCGATAAAAATGGTACAGATTTGACAAAACAAATGCTCGCAAACTATATCGTGTTAACACTTGTGGTAGTTTTACCGAAGCTGATATTTTTTGTTAAGGCCGTCACGGTCGATGGCGTGTCTATTGACTCTTTTCCGTATCCCAGGTCATACCTATCAAGAAGTAAGAGGTTGTGACTGTCAATGACTGACAACTGGATTTGTCTGCTAAATTTATCAGTATTATTTGTAAGAATTTTCGCCTCGACATGAACAAAGATTTAATATTTTCGAACTGTAGTCTTCAATCCGTGTAAAATCAACAACGTAGGTTTATTGGCACAGAACGATTTGTATCCTCATTTACCACAGAATTGAATCTGTCAACCCCATAAGGTTTCATGTTAATTAGACATATTTGCAGACGATAGGACGCTTTATTAGTCTGATAGTTATTTGTATCGTGCTGCTGGGTCAACATTTATCAAAAGACTTTATAAGAGAAAGAAAGCATAAGGTGTATTGATAAAAAAAAATGTGCATCAATCCCGGTAAAACATCCGGTATGGTCGACACATCCAACCAAAAACATCTTTTTTTAATATTTAAAACTTAAATGGAACATCTATTGTTAACGTCATCAATGGGAATTTATTAGGAATCACAATTTATAAATGACCTTAAATGGAAGACTTTGGTTGACATTGTAATTAAAAAAGGTGTGTTAAGACCCTCTTTGAGACTGATACTATACTGTGGGATCAAGTATATTTGTCCATACTTTATCCTAGCTGTGACAGTTCAATATCAAGTTCATAATTATACTCTCAGCTAGAGGCCCCGTGAGGGAGCGAGCGGGCCATGGCCCTGCAGAATACTCCCTCGGCTTCCTCGGTCGATCGTAAGAGGCTAGAAAAGAGGTTGCTTTCTGTTGCCCTGGTGTTCAACTTCTCAGAGCTACATGTATGTAAACGGTAATGGGAAGCAGATTTGTTTGTGATGTCCTGTATTTTTGTCCGTCGTCATACATGTATAAGTGAAATACCCTTGAGAACAACGTTAAACACCAATCAAACAAACAAACAATCATGGCATCAGGCAATTTCATTTAGGTTTATCAGCCACCCCTTGCCATACAAATAGGCGAATTAATTGACGTGGTCGGCATTGAAAGTTTTTGAAACAATTTAAAAACACATTTAATCAGAAGAACATGAATTTAAATTTAAAACTGTGTACATTTTGGCAGCCTATGTCACAGAAAAATGTCAGAAGTTAATGTTTGTGTTAGGAGTTAAAACAACATCAGCTAAATACATATAAGCTTATATCACAACCACCTTGTTATATCAGAATTAATGGTACACTAATGTGAATTGTGTCTCGTGTCATTTGTACCTTCATTCATGTTATTGTATATGTAGTACTGTGAATCTTTTTCTATGAAATTTACCTAAATTATTAACGCCCGCTTGAGTATTTTTTTCATATATTTTTTCTTCCAGGAGTATCAGGCAACTACAAATTAATCGTTCAACAACAGTATGGATTAAAATGAGGTGGATTCTTCGGAGATTTCATGGCATCTTTGTGGTACATAAATCATCAGAGCGCAGTTAGCAGGATTCCAATATTATTAGAAAGATGTATAATAATATAGTAATACTATATTGAAATCAACAGATATGTGATTTCTTTCCACTGAAGACTGTGTGACTGAAGCAAGGCACAATTGTTGGTTTTTGGAAACAACAGATGGAAAAGGGTTTTGCATCAAATCCTGCCCAATGGAGAACACACTCGGGTGTGTTACTGGACAGGGAAAGGGTCCTTGTTCAAAATGGGCACCCTGCAGATAATGGTCAATACCTTTCACCAAAAGAAGCTCGTCCTGTCATGCATAGTAAGGTTAATCAGCCTAACATGCAACATCAAATGTCACCATTTTCTGCCGCTAACGGTAACCCATTATTGGGTGTGGATCTACCTAACCACATGTTCATGCAAGCTGTTAACTTTGAAAATCAAGTCCTGCAAGGAGGGCAGGGAGATTATCGTGACAGTGAACAGTTGGATTCTGATTCTAGAGCTGCTCAAAATGGATCACTTAGTAAGTAACTACATTAACAAACAAAAAGTCCATTAACTGGAAGTATGGAATGTCCTATAACATAGTATAGATGTCATTGTTTCCTTCGCCCATGTTATAAGAGATAGGGAGACATCTACATGTAGTGTATCCTCCTTTTCAACAGGAAGGATTTTAGTCAATAATAGTAAATAAGTCTCCTTGGTGACCAGTAAGTTTTGCTTAACACTATTGCATTATGGCAAATCTGTCTGCAATTCGCTTTAATCAGCATAGATTCTTCTACATGAACACAAAGACTTAGCTTAAGCTTATATAATGTATTACAAAAGGGCATTTCACACATCTAGTCATTGGACTTCTGCTCATAGGTTTATAAATAAAAAGAAAAATGTTTTTTGTCATTCAGATAGGTATAGTAACATCGTTTAGTGAATACTGTCTACCATGTGCACTTACTAATCCTACTCCAATTTACCGTTCACCTGATCGAGTGCGTCTGTTGACCATCAGGCATTCATGGGGGTGGTTTTAAAAAGATTTCCTATTGGTTTCCTATCGCAATAAGGAGTGAGGTGGACATTCTGGTATCATATAAATGAAATACCTTTAAGTACGGCGTTAAATCCCAATAAAACAAACAAAATTTTGTGCAGGCTAATAAGATAAACTTTTGTCTTTTTACTTATTAAATGTTTGAAAAAATGGGCTGCAAATAATTTATTGTTTAATATCATAACCTTGGTATAATTTCAGATATGTCCGACAACCAGATGGATTTATTTGAACAACAACAAGCGAAAGAACAAGCTAAGCTTTTACAGAAGTTTAAGGAGTTGAGGCAAATGCAATTACAACAACAACAATTTCTAATGTACCAACAACAGAGTCAATTGATTGCTTTAAAGAGTGAACAGAGCCGAGTTCAGGAGATGATCACGAAACAAAGACAAGATCAGTGGGGAGGAAAAGGTAAAGTTTTAGAATTCAGCATATTGGGATATAACAGCAAACTTTTATGGCAATATTTTTATTACAGAGCACAAATTAGTGTTAAATATTAAAATATAAGATTAGTAGTTTTCCACCAGATTTGAGTGTTTTCTACATGTAATTTTAAAGATATGTACTTATATAACACTGCACCATAAGCACGATGTTAAACACCAATCAAACAATCAATCTAAATGATCAGCTCGACAATAAATTGTTTTTTGCACTATAACTATCCGGTGACAATGATCTCTTTTCTTACTCCACACAGTGGTAAAAGCTACAGTATCTGAGGGTTCACCATTTATCAGCCCCAAGAAACACCCAGTAGATATCACAAGAGCACTGGCTAATGGCATGGTGTCACAATACCAACACATGCATGGTGTAGTGGACCACACAGTTACTCAGTCCAACTCACAGGTATAGGCACCCGTTTTAATTTTCCCAAATGTCTTTCGTCCCGCGGCCGTTGCTCAGTGGTAGGGAGTGCATTTCCTGAACCGAACTTGCTTCGATTTACCATTCACAGGTTTGAGTCTGCCTTTCGACCATCAGGTATATGAGCGAGTCACAATCACGGGGTGGTTTTTCACCGTAATAAGGCAGTGTGAAGTGGACAAGCCGTCGTCATTTAAGTGAAATACCCTTGAGTATGATGTTAAACACCAAACAAACAAACAAATCAAATGTCTTTCAGGTGGTTGGGGCACAGTGTCCTGTCGCTCTGTTGCTTAGGGACAACAGGAAACTGATTTGTTTGTGTTTTTTTTGGATTTTGTCTCATTTGTCTTTGTTGTCATTGGCACCAGAGGTGGTCTCGCAGATGTTTCTCCAGTGCTCTTGCGGCTAATGGGCAAGAAGCCAAACCCTTTTGTTTGATGTCTTTGTATTCTGTTGGGATAGGAGCCTAGTCCTTCATTATTTTGCCTTTTGTCTGTGGCATCTAGGGTGGTTTAATTCACGCATTGGGCTGGTGTGCCATGATATGAGTGAAAAAACGTTAAGTATGGTATGAATACCCAATCAAACAAGCAAAGGTGGTTTCCTTCAACCAGTTGGCTGGCACACCGTCATAAGAGTGAAATAGTCCTATAAAGTTGGATGTTCAGCCCAAAACAAACAAACGTACTTGATTGTCTTGTCTAGCAGTTGGACTGAACATGGAGGGAGCATGGGTCACATTTATTTAGAAATGCCGTCTACAGTCTTTGATCAATGGAAGAAGAAAAAAAAAATTGTACACATATAATTAAATACATGTAATTTCTACTGTTTCAAAACATATTGCAGCCATATTTAATGGTAAATTTCAACCCATACAAATGTTAATAATTTAATACCTCTTACCATTTACACAGAGGTAAAAATCAATTTATCAGAAATGTTTTATTGATGTTTATTCATTTTTATAAGGATTTTTTCAAAGCATGTGACATGTCAAAATTAAAATGGAAGAGTTTGTTCACGCTACAGGCTGGGTTACCTCGTCCTCTGATACCTGACACAGATTCTGAAGGGGGAAGCCACACTAATCCTGAACTTTACAGTAACCCTGGGTCCATAGACAGTCATTTCTCTGAGGATTTGGTCCCGTTATCTCGGCATTCATCTGAGGATGGGGATTTTATTCATCAGCCACAGAGTCACCTTCAATCCTGGCCACCAAGGGACCCACACCCAGATTCTCCTGATGAGGAGGATGATTTAGAGGGTGATTATGTTCCACCTTCACATTCCCAGACAAAAGCTCAGACTTGGCCACAAAGGGACATAACTGAGGCAGCTTCAAAACATACTCATAGTGAAGGGTTTGAAACTGATGAAGGTATCGGAACCCAATCGTTTCATAACTCACCAGCTGGTGTACAAACCGTACGACCTGTCATCAGGCCACACCCACAAAGTGAAGATGATGAGGAGGGGGATGCAACTTTGGAAAAATCTTCTACTCAGGTAGGATCTTCTTCATGTATGATAATTCTCACTGCCATAGAATCTAATATTTGTTAAAACGTAACAAACACCACTAAGACTTTGTGGGTTAAAGCATAATGATGTGAGGATACAGTTTTCGAGCCTTTGAAGTTTGCCCTCTGGTTAAGGCAGTTTGTTTGAAGGATAGCAGTGCTGTCTTTCCTTAGCACTGGAGGAAGATTAATTTCCAACATTATGAAAACTTTCACATTTTAGTTGTGCTTATGTTGATTTTGTCGATTGGAATACATAACCGTCATATAAGTGAAATACCCTTAAGTACAGTGTAAAACACCAATCAATCAATCAATCAATCAACCTTTGTAACTCACTTTTTCGTTGTACTGTTACAGGTGTATGAAGATGATTTGCACCCAGATGACAGACCTGTCTCTTCAGCTGTCTCAGGTTAGATAGCATACCATTTTAATCTTAGTCTTACACTTTAGTCTTACTACGCTGGTAGATATAGAGCTTTTTCTTATGTATTTGCCTAAAGCATAAGAACGACGTTGTCCAATCAGATGCCTGTGAAGCCCGGAGTCAGCCTTAAAAATCACACAAAATTCTATTGATTGACCTGGGCATGTGAACAAACAGGTTTGTAAAATGGAGGCTCAAGGATGTGCTGCGCCTGTAACCAAGCAAACAATCAAAGCCGAAAGCGTGTTTGAAAGATCGACTTTCATTGGCTGGTGTTATTGAGTGTCTCCGGTAGCCATACCTAAGAAAAAGCTCTATATCTACCAGCGTATTGGATCAGTATGGGCTATACTATAAGCCGATCGCTGGTTATATGAGCGTATAGTTTTACTTACTCCTTTGTATAATGTGCAGGATAAAGCAATCAGTACCGTTTGTCAGTAATATTAATCTTAACAACTAACCCTGGCCTGTGGCCATCTCTAAGTGGTAGCGAGTACATTTCCTAAACTGAACCTGCTTCAATTTACCGTCCACAGGATCGAGTTTGCCTGTCGACCATCAGCTATATGAGCGAGTCACATGTTCTGGCTCCGGCAATCGCAGAGGTGGTTTTTACGAGGTTTCTTCTTGGTTTTACAGTTCTCATTATCACAGCTCCTCAAAATTCAATGTGTAGGGAATGGGATTTAGCAATATGCGCCATCATTGTTACTCCCCTAACTTTAACCTCCAACATTTGTTACATGTGACTGGATTTTGGGTTTGCTGTTTTTTTGAGACTAAACTATACTTGTCTAGTTTCACAGTATCTTGTAAAATATGTTGAAAAGTGTGATGGGAAAACATACAGGTGAAATTTGAAATCACTGTCTCCATTTTTGTTCTAGGAAAGAAAACATTTGAAGAGTTATTAGAAGAGCAATTACAAGCAGAAGAAGAAAAGGTAAGGGAGATAATTTACCCACCCATTTACGATTTATTAAAGTACATGGTACTTTGTCTTGAAATATGCGTTGGGTTATTTTCCTTACTCAACTTTGTAACCTTACACGTACAAATTTTAAAATGGAGACATTAAATGTTAATATGGATTTGAGGTCCTTATAGCTAATGCCCGTTTGTTTGAAGAGTAGCAATACTGTCTTTACTTAGCACTGGAAGAAAATAAACTTTTCAACATTATAGAAACACTTCCCATCATGGATGTGCTAGTGTCAATTATTGTTGGAAGACACTGAAGTGCAAAAAGCATGGCCTAAAACACCGGTCATTTAATCAGTCATGTATTTGAGGTTTTTAAATACAAGAAAAATACTTATTTTTTCTCACTTGTCCTATTTAAATTTAGCTACAGCAGTCCCCATCAGCTGAGAGTAAACCAGCAAAGAGACCTTTTCTGAGAAGAGGTCAAGGTTTAGAAAGATTTAGGGCGCCCCCTAAGAAAAGGGAAACAACTCAGGTGGGGAAGAAATCAGTGCAGAATAAAAAAACAGAACCACAGGCGGTAGTGTCTTCGAGAAAAACAGCAAGTGTTGGGAAAATAGGGAACTCTTCAACCTCAAAAGTCACCCAAGGGAATACAACTCAGCACAAATCTAAAGCTCATCCAAGTAGTGTAAGTATCTAGTGGATTAAATAATTGCCTTGTCTGTTTCTCGCAATTATTCAGAGGCCCTGGGTGGGTTGTTTTCAAACTGTCTATAATTAGCACAGGAGGAACCTTAATTTCCATTAATTATTGTTATGAAGTTGTGGCTAATGCTGTCTGAGTACATCACTGTTATATAAGGGAAGGGCCATTGACCATGGCTTAGTGGTTAGCGAATGCTCTTACTTATCCTTCTTCTTCAGGTTTTCGCCTTGGGCCGTGGCTTAGTGGTAGCGAAGGTGCTTCCTAAACTGATCCTGCTTTGATTTACTGTTCACTGGATCGAGTCTGTATGTCGACCATCAGGTATATGAGCGAGTCACATGTTGTGGCTCGCATGGGGAGGACGTGTTACGAGGTTTCCTCCTGGTTTTCCATCATAATAAGGCTGGGTACAGTGTGAAGTGGACAATCTGTCGTCATATAAGTGAAATACCCTTGAGTACGACTTTACACACCAATCAAACAAACAAATCCTTTTGTTTTTTTGGGAGCAGAGTGAAGTGGACAATCCATCGTCATATAAGTGAAATACCCTCAAGCACTACGTAAAACCCCCAATCAGACAAACAAACCTCTTAAATACTAAACTTGGCTACCGAAAAGACTTTCTTGTCAATGTTCCAGAAATTAGAAAATCCATGTTTATATTTTGATCGATAATTAAAAATGTTAATTGTGGACATGTTTGAATTGCTCTCTATTATATTTTCAGAATATTGTAAAAAAAAGTGTACCGGCTCTTAAATCAGGACAAACTGGTGTACCACAAAAGTCACTCAAATTGCGTTCCACAACCCCAAAATCAGCATTAGTCACAGCTAAAAAGGTTGAAGTTCACGGGGCGTCCTCAGAAAATGTCAGTAATGATCAGAAAGCTTCACAAGCTGTACCTGCCAACAGTGAAGAAGGCCTGGAATCAAAGTCGACTGGTACCACAGCAGTGCCACTTACTAAAGAATCACTACAATCTGATAGGAACACAGAGCAAAGAAATGTAGATTCCTCTTTTTTATCCCACCTTATGAAAATTGGAGCTAATCAACAGGTAGGATTTTTTTAAAGAGTATTGATTGGAGATTAATATAAAATGTTATTAATAGAGTGTAACCATGTTATAAGGCACTCATTGGGGGACAAAAAAACTGCAGCACGTTATAAACCATCCACACTACACAAGCTGCAAATAACAATGAAGCTAAACAAGGATTACTTGTATCATAGGTTCTAAACAATATTTGTTAGTTTAGATATGTAGTCCATGTTTATTAAAGTATGAAGCATGTTTTGCTTTACGTAAATTTGAAGATAAAAAAAACAACTAATGTTTAAGATAAACTAGACCAACCTATACATGTCTAAAAGTGTAGAAGAAAAAAAAAACATAAACCTTGCGAAGTGCCTAGGCTTGTGTAAACTGTGACCTGGTTGGCTACCTCTGGCTTTACAGCCAATCAAAGGTGCCGTTGTTCTAGGTGCTGGTACATGTATCTTGCACTTTCATTTGAAAGCGTTGACAGTTGAATGTAAACCAAAGCCAACTTGATTGATTGAGATAACTTTTTAAAAACTTTACATTAACTACACCCTGTGTGTCTAGCTTTGCACTGATTAACTCTTTGTCTTGGGGAAGGCACTCATGAACCAGTGTGACCTTTACATGCGCTAAGATACAACATAACACTCTATTATGACAGTCATGTCTTGTTTAACCCACCTGCAGAGTATTCTCAGGTTGGTTTGCTGGCTATAAAAACTTAAGCAAACTGAGCGGACTGAGCAAATATATAATATAACTATTCGGATTGATCAAATAGTAATACAAGTAAAATTGATTTGATGTATTTTCCTTTAGGTTGAAGAAGAAGACCTGGAGGAATTTGAAATGTTGGAACACTTTGCTGATAACGCTTCTTTTTCCAGTAATTCCTCATTAGTTGTCAAAGTTCTACAGAAAGACCGAATGAAGGCTGCTCAGATAACTGTAAGTTGAAATGTGTTTGTTATTTTGTCCCATGGCACAGCATTTGTTTGTTATTGTTGGTGTGTATTGCTGTTAGATCTTCAACGTATTATGCCTGAAATACTGTTGAACATGATATTAAACTCTAATTAATCACTGATTTAATATCACCTCTGAACAGGTTGTGTTTCCCCAACACATTAGTTTGAACATTCACTTGTTATTGTCACTGTGTATTATTGGTAGATCACCAGATCAGTAACTGAAATACTTTTGAATATAGCATTAAACTCTAATCAACCAGTGATTTAATTATGAACAGGTTCGATGCCACCTTTTGACTTTAATCCGGAAAGGTTCAGCAAATGACTGGCATAAAATCTGGAAGTTTTTGTAGAGGTGTCTTTTATCTCTTCCCTCAAAATATTTGCACTGCCATAACTACACTAGTGAAATGCCCCTGCTTATAGCATCCCCCAGACAAACAATCTGAAACATTTAAAGGACAAACATTTTTATCCCATCGGCATATTATGCCATAGGGATTATGTCGTCACGCAGTCCGTTCATCTGTCCGTCCGTCCGTATGGAGGACGTGAACACAATAAAAACAATACCGCTTAACCCAGGCTTTTCAAATTTTGGATACACATTTGCCTGACACTAAACTGCATTCCTATTTAAAATAGGATCATTCCAGTAAAATTTCAGGTTTCCATGGCAACATAATGATATATGTACATAATAATAATGGTATTACAGACATCATGAACACAATAAAATCAAAACCTCTTAACCCTGGGTTTTCAAATTTTGGAAACCCATTTGGTCTTACAATAAACTCTATTCCTAGTTGAAATGGGGTCATTCCAATAAAATTTCTGGTTCCCATGACAACATTATGACACATCATCACACATTTACATAATAATAATGGTATTACAGACGACGTGAACACAATAAAATCAATACCGCTTAACCCAGGGTTTTAAAATTTGGAAACCCATTTGTCTTACAATAAACTCCACTCCTATTTAACATGGGACCATTCCAATCAAATTTCTGGTTGCCATGGCAGCATAATGATACATAGTAATAATCACAATAATTAGGTCATTCCAACACAATAAAAACAAAACCGTTTAACCAAGTTTTTTATCCCATCGGCATATTATGCCCTAGGGATTATGTCGTCACGCTGTCCGTTCGTCTGTCCATCTTTCTGTCCGTCTGTCCATATAGAGGAAGTGAACACATATATTCCAACTCAGAAGCCGTTCAGACTGTAACCGTAGAGACTTTTTTCAGTGATCATAAAGTTGTGTGGGCAGCTCTTCCACAGAAATAAACTTACTAAACAGGTCAGCCCTGGTATTGTATATTTACAATAGCAGCCTCCTTTACATCGGTAATCCGTCATATAAGTGAAATAGCC
>JARFOD010029670.1:0-10649 GCA_031763545.1 Mopalia muscosa
ACATCATACAACCATAACATCGATAGGCCTCCAAAAACCACATCATACAACCATCACCTCGATAGGCCTCCAATAATCACATCATACAACCATAACATCGATAGGCCTCCAATAATCACATCATACAACCATAACATCGATAGGCCTCCAAAAACCACATCATACAACCATCACCTCGATAGGCCTCCAATAATAACATCATACAACCATTACATAGATAAGCCTCCAATAATTACATCATACAACCATTACATCGATAGGCCTCCAATAATTACATCATAAAACCATCACACCGATAGGCCTCCAATAATTATATCATACAGCCATCACATCGATAGGCCTCCAATAATTACATCATAAAATCATTACATTGATAGGCCTCCAATAATTACATCATACAACCATTACATAGATAAGCCTCCAATAATTACATCATACAACCATCACATGGATAGGCCTCCAAAAATTACATCATACAACCATCACATCGATAGGCCTATAATAATTACATCATAAAACCATCACATGGATAGGCCTCCAATAATTACATCATACAACCATCACATCGATAGGCCTCCAATAATTACATCATACATACAACCATCAAATAATTACATCATACAAACATCACATTGATAGGCTTCAAATAATTACATCATACAACCGCCACATCGATAGGCCTCCAATAATTACATCACACAACTATCACATCGCTATGCCTCCAATCATTACATCATACAACCATAACATCGATAGGCTTCCAATAATTACATCATACAGCCATCACACCAATAGGCCTCCAATAACTTCATCATACAACCATAACATCGATAGGCTTCCAATAATTACATCATACAACCATAACATCGATAGGCTTCCAATAATTACATCATACAACCATAACATCGATAGGCCTCCAATAATAACATCATACAACCATCACATCGATAGGCCTCCAATAATTACATCATACAACCACCACATCGATAGGCATCCAATAGTTGCATCATACAACCGCCACATCGATAGGCCTCCAATAATTACATCATACAACAATAACATCGATAGGCCTCCAATAATTACATCATACAACCTTCACATCGATAGGCCTCCAATAATTACATCATACAACCATAACATCGATAGGCCTCCAGTAATTACATCATACAACCATAACATCGATAGGCTTCCAATAATTACATCATACAACCACCACATCGATAGGCTTCCAATAATTACATCATACAACCGCAACATCGATAGGCCTCCAATAATTACATCATACAACCATAACATCGATAGGCTTCCAATAAGTACATCATATAGTCATCACATCGATAGGCCTCCAATAATTAAGTCATATAACATCACATCGATAGGCCTCCAATAATTACATCATACAACCATCACATCGATAGGCCTCCAATAATTACATCATACAACCATCACATCGATAGGCCTCCAATAATCACATCATACAACCATCACATCGATAGGCTTCCAATAATTACATCATACAACCATAACATCGATAGGCCTCCAATAATCACATCATATAACCATCACATCGATAGGCTTCCAATAATTACATCATACAACCGCCACATCGATAGGCCTCCAATAATTACATCATACAACCATAACATCGATAGGCTTCCAATAATTACATCATACAACCACCACATCGATAGGCCTCCAATAATTACATCATACAACCATAACATCGATAGGCTTCCAATAATTACATCATACAGCCATCACATCGATAGGCCTCCAGTAATTACACCATACAGCCATCACATCGATAAGCCTCCAATAATTACGTCATATAACATCACATCGATAGGCCTCCAATAATTACATCATACAACCATTACATCGATAGGCCTCCAATAATTACATCATACAACCTTCACATGGATAAGCCTCCAATAATTACATCATACAACCATTACATCGATAGGCCTCCAATAATAACATCATACAAACATCACATCGATAAGCCTCCAATAATTACATCACACAACCATCACATCGCTATGCCTCCAATAATTACATCATACAGCCATCACATCGATAGGCCTCCAATAATTACATCATACAGCCATCACATCGATAGGCCTCCAATAACTACGTCATATAACATCACATCGATAAGCCTCCAATAATTACATCATACAACCACCACATCGATAGGCCTCCAATAATTACATCATATAACCATAACTTCGATAGGCTTCCAATAATTACATCATACAGCCATCACACCGATAGGCCTCCAATAGTTACATCATATAACCATCACATCGACACCCGGGAAAATAAATTCATCATAGAATATTGACTTTTTCAGTGCACGAAAAGCCAAAGTCTGATTGGAATGAATATATATATATCCACTAATGTTTAGTTCACAAACATTGAAAATAAAAAAAATGCAAATGTTATGTTCCCTTACCCCAAAAACTTTGTTAAATTTAAAAAAATATGCGCGTATATGAATCGAGTGGAATATTGTTTAAATCCTGCACTGAAGAAAGAGCATGAGACCATCCGTTGTAACCTGTGGGTCATTTTGATGCTGGAGCTCACTAGTGTTTTAGTTTTGGGGGTTTGATAGCCTTCCGTTTGTCGCCAATATTTAAAGCAATCACCCACAGATATATTGTCACTTTGTTCGTTAAAAGACCCAACAGGCTCATAAAAGATGTTTGTGTCTGATAAAACCAACGTAAACTATGCCCTACTGCATCATGCGAGTGGTCGTATGATTGAAGCTCTCCATTGAACAGTGATGCCGTTATATAAGGGGAATAACCCTAATTTAGGTGTCCAATCCGATGTATACAATCAACCATAACCCCACACAATCAATGGACGTTTTTAAATGTCCTTGGATGTATAACAGGTCATATTAACGACTGTGATAGAAAAGGGTATTTTATGTATGCTCGCAATTTTTGTTCACTTTGTTCCACCCTATCTATTCTCAATTAGACCTTAGCCGGTGTAGTTTGTTCGAGAAAACTGTTTGTGTCGCTACCTATTATACAGTTTTTAGTATCCGATCATGTCTGATTTTTAAATGTTCTGTACTTTAAACATATTATGATTTATTTGTTCAATGTTTCGCCTGATTATACTTTTTATAGGTTCCATGTGAATATTATTGTACTTTACCCAATAGCGGGATACATAGTTCTACTGTCAATCTACTGATAAAGCCAGGATGAAATTACGTCTGCTATACAAAAAGAGTATGACAGATCCCTAAGGCTGACTTCACAGCGTGTCATTAAGCCATCCTGTAAACAGGACACTACAACTAAACACGCTGACCCTCTTGTGTCGCTATTTGCCGCTCAAAGTTGACAGTGATATGCATAGCAGTGGAAATCTCTCTGCAACAAGTATCACATTTTCGAGAATCCGTAACCATAGCGACACAAATAACGAAACTAATTACATCAGAAGATGTTTGGTGAGCCCATCTTATTACGTCATTGATCTCACGCTATCATATAGTTACTTTCCTCATTTTTTTATAACAAGGCCAACAAAGTTCTAGGTCTCATCTCTGCTCTCCGAAATGGCAATATGTGAAAAGTTCATTTCCCCTCTACCCCCGGGCTGCTGCAGCTAGATTACGATGCCTGAGCCCCGGGCCTCCCTGACTTGCCATGCAAACTGCTGTTCTACACAGGAAAGCAATGGCTCTTCACCGGTTTTGTTATCTAACAAGACTTGGTGAAAAACACCTCTGTTTGACAGAGAAGCCATTCGTGTTTGATGGAGATGCAATCGAATCCCCAAACAGCTAAGAACTTGTTTTCTTGGCTCGATCTTTTTTTCATCTTATCGTTTGACAGCAATACTTTCGTGCCCTTGGCTTTCAGAGGGGGTGTTTAAATGTAAATTTCACAGGCGATAATCGAACTTATGATATTGCCATGGTACTCTAAGTCTGGATTGATCACCGAAGTTTATTAGTTTCAGTTTTAACATTTAATATTTAATAGTACAAGAAGAAGAACACATGATTAAAGCGGGTCTCTTACAAAATGCCAAGATAAATGTGATGTGACATGATATACGGGGAATCACATTTTATCTCAAAAAGGTGAAGAAAGGTAAGGCTCAAGGCAGCGCAGAAGGGCAAGTTATCGTTAAACGTAAAATTAAATTATATATTATTTTTTACACAGGTCGGATAAATAAAACATCATTTACACTTCAACATATTGCTATTTAATAAAAGTGTAGATAGTATGTCTTATTAAAACGGAAGTCTGATAGTAAAGTATCATGGATGAGTTTTCGAGTATCTTGCCAATCGCGTTTGTGTTCCACTACAGCAACCATTAGATGGACTACAGGAAAACAAAACTAGTTCATTGAAGGGATATGACACTCCTGTGCATTGCCCCTAAACCCCTTAGATTACATTCGCTTTTCAAAGACCCCAGATACTGTATCACTCGTTCGTTTTCTACTGTTGTAGGGAATGGCAGTCGTTCTAATTGGCTAGGGACAGCCTATGCTTACTGTTCTCATTCGACCCAAACCACTTACCATTGCCATCGCCATTAATTCTGGAACTTCTAACCGACTTCATCTGCCGGTTTTAACAACTGGTTTATTTTTTCGTGCCTTGTTTGATACGGAATGTTGGATTTTCTCTTTTCAGTGGACTAGATGGAACTGGTGAAGAGGACCTGGAAGTCGATTCTGCAATGTCAGACTAAAGATGTCATCGTTAATGCTTCTTACTCATATTTGGACTTAACAGTTCACGCCTGGAAAAGCCGTCTGAAGAAAAAGCTTTTAAGAGGCAAATCACGATATCATCGGCCAAGCGGCTATAATAGACTGCTTTGCCTTCTGCAATATCGGAACTCAATAGGAAAGGCGTTTACAGAGCCGAGTTTCTCTTACACACAACCCGGGCCTAATTGCACTAAAATATGAAAAATATTGATTTTAATGTATAAAAGATAGCGCCAAATACATGTTGGTTTAAGTGTATGTCTGCAAAAACTAAGCAACAAAAATTATTTATATACGGATGTAAAAAAAAACTCTGCTCTCAGTAAAAGGGTCTTTGTAATTCACTGGTTAGGTGAAGTCAATCTGTGAAGTTAAGAAGCTGTGGAAGCTTTAGTCATTTGAGGCCATCTTCCGTGTTGTACACTGTCCATGTGTACCCTTGGGCGCTATTCTCAAAACTATTTTAACTATCCCCTTATAAACTGGCGTCTTCTAATAAGGTCACCTCGTAAATTGAGGCCTCTTCTTATGGCTGTGGACCACGTCAATTAGTTCCACGGCAGTTATTCTCCACGAAATTGTCCTCCTACTTCGCTCGCCACTTAACTTCACCTCTCTTTACGTGTGTGGTTCATAGCGAGAATGATTCTCAAGATTTAACCATTGCATTTGCAAATGCTTGTACCTATAACATATAGTTTCGTGTATTAAATTATAGAATACATGGGACAGTATAAAAACGATAACATAATTTCCGATGCTTGTTTCCTTTTAATCGCCGTTAACCTTATAAAGGGATCCAAAAATATCTGTAAGGGTAGTAGGAATATCACACGCCCTCATTCCATATACCAAAGTATATATACCATTTTATTTGTTTTGACTTCTTCACGTAGTAAGTGGGCAACGATGTTGTCCTTGTGCAATATAGGTCTACTGCGTGTGAATGAACAGCCATACATAACAATACGGGAGAGCTGTAGTAGAATCTGGTACCTTCAAAACGAGTTTCTCCCCCAATCAATTAAACGGTTAGAAGGGGACGTGTCAACCTGTTCTATCCCCAGGGAGAAAAGCAATTGTTCGGTGACGATCGCTTCGCATGATGGAAAATCATACATAAAAACTCCTGCCACAGGCCTAAATACGCAGAAAACTAGTTGTAGTTATAATAGTTCACAGAAAAGCGAACCTTTGTTGTTTGCATGTGAGTCAGGTAACTGCCTACTGACTGATGACTGACTCAACGGAGCAAACAAAACCATACACCAGATTGACTTATCTCTCATCAATCCACTCATTCCGATCAATCCACCATCAGACAGAATCTTACAGAAAGCAATGTTTCACAAAGAGAGGTTGTTGTGACGTGTTGGTATTTTTTTTTTTTTTTTGGTTTTTATTGGGGTTTTTTTATTATTATTGTTTTGCGTGTGTTTGTGACGGACTTAAGTTAAAGGTGAAAGGTAAATAACATAGTCCCAAACGATATATGTTTAGGGTGATTTCTACTCCTGATGCTACCATTACAAAAAAAAGGATTGGGCGTATCGCTGGAGATCTGTTTGGTTACGACAATGAAAGCGTCAACATGCATGAAGACATCATGCTTGTACCCGCTGGTTGTAGTTTGACTGGCCCATGTCGACAGCGAAGCAAACCAAATAGGTGTTCCACGTCTTTCCCTTTGTAGTTTTGTTCTTTTTTGACTGTTTAACCGTCTTCTTTTTCTCCTTTTCGTTCTTCTACCAAGTGGTGTCCTAAACACATGCTTGAAAGATACTTCAGATAAAGTAGATTAGCTCTCTGTTCCCTTCCATCTTACAGTAACATGGTGTCATTGAAGCCGGAGTGGGACTTAACGCACATGCTATACAATGTTACTATTTTATTAAATATTATTTAGTCCAACACGTCTTCTTGTCTAACTGATTTTGGCGTCTAAATTAGCAATATAAAAAGTTTGCCTGGATGGGTTGGCTATTCCTTATAGATTTATCAAGCAACGAAAAATTTCATTTACTTGCCTTATTCAGTATGGCGTTTGAATCAACAATTATTGTCTAGAAAAGTGGTCTGTTATTTATGTATATATTACTAAAGTATTTTGTTTGCTGGCCTAATTAATTATGTCGTCTTAATCAGTAATTATTGTCTTAAACGAAGTGCGCTGTTGGTACATTAATGAACGAAGTATTTTCTTTGCATGTCTAATTCATGATGATATCTGAATCAGTAATAAATACATAAATTAGGCGTCTGGGTTAACACTCAATGAACAACACAAACTGACAGCGCGAAAATTAACATTAGGAATCGCCTTATATATGTATCAGTTTGATTAATAAAGCTATAGATTGGGTTGCCTCGGGGTATTGGGTGCCTGACCCGGTGAATACCCTCTAACGACCGCCCACAGATTGTCTTAACGGTACATCTATATGTAACCTTTGCCAACTTCCTATCCACCCCCTCAATTAACAAATACTTCAGCTTAATCTCTGTTAGTTAACTTACTGGGAAGATAAACATTTCCCCCCTAATCTCTGTTAGTTAACTTACTGGGAAGATAAAGATTTTTCCCCCTGAAAAAAGCACAATGCATATGCCTTACTTGTGAAACATGAATAAAATATTGTAATACTTGTTTTGGCGGGATCCGAAGCCTCAAATACATTCAAATATAATTAGACCGTCTAATTATCGAATTATTGCACGTTGCAACCGAGACCAGTTAGACTATGGGCATAAACATGGACACCACGAAAAAGTTTTACAACACTGACTTGAAATAAATGGAGAATTCTCGAATATTCTGTGCACATTCCCTCGGACAACCTTTGGCCCATTTTTTAATATATATTTTTTGTAGTATAAACACAATAATCCTTGTTCATGATGCGTAGTGATTCCGCAATATCCATCTGTTTTGCTTTAGAATAAATTGTATTCTTTAATTAAATAATCCCAACGTAAAATGTGTGAAGTTTGTTCGATGACACCCTGTTTGTGGATGTAAAATGCTTCAAACTGTAAAATTTTGTGGCTATTCATACAAATGTCACGATCGAACTCCTATCAATGAGATCACAATGACGTTAATCGCTCGAGGGTGAACCCACTCAACATAAACCCCGAGCACAAATCTTGACTAGGGTCTATAAGAACATTTTTATCTGCATAAGGGCCTATAAGAACATTTTTATCTGCATACGGGTCTATAAGAACATTTTTATCTGGATAAGGATCTATATGTACATTATTATCTGCATACGGGTTTATATATACACTTTTATCTGGATTAGGGTTTTAAAACAATTGTATCTGCATAAGGGTCTATATAATCACTATTATCTGTATTAGGGTTTTTACAACAATTGTATCTGCGTAAGGGTCTATAAGAACACTTTTATCTGGATTAGGGTTAATAATAACATTTTCATCTCATTTGTATGCGGGTTAGGGTCTTGTGAACAAATTCATCTGCATACGGGTATTTATCAACACTATAAGAACACTTTTAACTGGATTAGGATCTATAAGAACACTTTTATCTGGATTAGGATCTATAAGAACACTTTTATCTGGATTAGGATCTATAAGAACACTTTTAACTGGATTAGGATCTATCAGAAAACTTTTAACTGGATTAGGATCTATAAGAACGCTTTTAACTGGATTAGGATCCATAAGAACACTTTTATCTGGATTAGGGTTTATAAGAACAAGTTTATTTTGATTAGGGTCTCTGTGGGCACTTTTATCTGAATTGGGGTCTCTGTGAGCACTTTTATCTGAATTGGGGTCAAAAGATCAATCTTAACGTGAAGTCAAGTTAATTATTTTATTTTTTACACATCGATGTTTGTCTGTATTATAGTTATATTTTGTTTTATTCGATTTAATGACTAAAAACCACGTTTTCAAATAATTCACCTTTTTTTTTTTTTTTTTTGTTTAACGAATATGTTTTGACTATCAGCTGATTGTAAATACTCTCATTACGCTTGTCGATCATTTGATATTCGATTATTACGGAACACCATGTACAATGGTTAAATACTATACACGAGTATGCATTTATGTAATTTTTTAAAAAGTCATTATTATTCTACACATGTTGTTACTAAATTCATAAAGCATTTCGAGGGTTTTTACCCAACGTCTGTTATGAAAGGCCTGCGCTCTGTTGCTGAAATAGGTGGATTTTTATTTTATTTATAGCTAACTTCTAAGAGATATTTATCAGATTATAATATAATTTACAATGGATTTATTGTTTGTCCCCTAAATTTGGTTCAATGCTTTCCTTTATGGTATGAATCATGTCTAATTGTTTCAGATTCATTAACTCCAATAAACTGATTCGAGTTTCTATAGATTATTTAATTGTTTCAGTTACCATGGATACAGCAGACATTGAGTTTTTAGCTATTCTGCTGAATTCTATCAATTTGCTCAAATATGGTTATATTTCTACTTGAAAGTCAGCTGACGATCAATGGGGGCTGGTCAAGCACGCGGCCGCCATCCGTTCGCGATTTACCGCTGTATAGATTAACTTGATCAGTGCTCGACGCGACCTTACAGCCGCTCCAAACACTACATTGATCTCGGCTACTTTGGCCGCCAATTGTAATGAGCGGAAAATACTTTTTCCTCTAACTATGGAAGAGAAAGACATGTTGTAGCTTTGGAATCGGTCCATATAGATTTCCTTTTTGCGGACATACATGATCTCCGTACTCAAGTTGATTATGATTATTGAGAATTGATAACGGTGGCTAGTCGCTTGACCCCCTTCATCGTATATACAGAGGGGAAAGCTCGGCCATTTTTATATTATTAATCGAGGGTGCACTTAGATTCTGTATCCGCTCCATTATTTTCACTACATGTCTCTCTGTGTACTTTACCTGCTTGTAACTAACAAATTTATGGATTTTTTTTACTATTTTCATAAAGCAGTATTTCTGTTAAGAAATGTGCACTGGCCATTGAGTAATGGTTCCAAATTATTGCATGAAAAAAATGCAAACAGTAATTCCTGAATTATACCACACCTTTGGATTTAAGAATAGATGAGTAAACAGAAGCCCAACACACAGCCGATTAGCAATTTAATAGGTTTTTTTTACTAATATGTTGTTGTGCTCATAAGCATATATGGTCCTGTATATAACTGACTTTTTTAGATGTGTTGTGTAAAGCCAATATGTCAATCACAACATATAAACTCATATGCCGAGCTTCTCTTCTATATTTTCAGACTTTATAATTGGGGTTTTGTTTATTTTGTTTTTTTCTTTCTACATTTAAATTTTTAATGGCATGAAACAATAGGATAAAGTTTCATAGGAAACATCTTAAAAAGTCTGTGTTGATGGAAAGCGAATCCAGTTTGCGGTCTAGGCTTTTATTTGTTTGGGCAAAACTGCCAATTGTAATACGTGAAACATAAACCAAAACGCCATTAATCATCCAGATTTAAAGTGGCATCGTAATCCCAAACATTTAATTTTCAATAAACCCTGCCATATTCCAGGGTTTCTGAGTCGGCGATTTAAGAGTTCAAGAAAATTGCCCGTTGTGACATCTTACCACGCGACTTGACAGTGTCAATCTTACCACGCGACATGATACTGTCAATCTTAACACGCGACTTGACACTGTCAGTCTTACCGCGCGACTTGACACTGTCAATCTTAACGCGCGACTTGACACTGGCAATCTCACCACGCGACTTGACACTGTCAATCTTACCACACGACTTGACACTGTCAATCTTACCACGCGACTTGACACTGTCGATCTTACCACGCGACTTGACACTGGCAATCTTACCACGCGACTTGACATTGTCAGTCTTTCCACGCGACTTG
>JARFOD010029681.1:0-10649 GCA_031763545.1 Mopalia muscosa
GCTGGGACAGCAGCTTCCGACAAGAGACGCGGGGAAACCCAGAAGGGATATCCCCATGCCTGGCGCGGGACCATGTGAGACCCATGTTGTGACGTCACAGCTGACCGTGGGGCTGTAGACTCCGTTCCTTGGGAAAAGGGGACGCAAGTTTATATACTAGTACAGAGAAGGGGTGCCTTGGATCGGCGGTTGAAACAAGACTTCAACCAAGACGGGCTTTCATTTATTCTATGGCTGACCATGACGGGGTATGGACAGTGAGAATGACCGAGCCGGATGTCACACCATGTTATGCAATGTTTGACGTTGAACCAATGCGCCGTGACCATACACTGTCGTGCCAAGGTGGCTCGTAGCGTCCTAAAGGCAACATGACACCAAAGACAGCGCTCGAGTGATCTCCCTTTGACTATGCGAGAACAGATGGCGCTAGCGGTTCCTATAGCTAGCGCCGTCTGTTCTCGCACAATCAAGGTGGAGATCACTGCGTCACCCGATATCAGTGTACGTACAGTGTCCCTTGCTGTCTAAGTCCTTCCCGCGTCCCCAAGGGTGTGGTAGAGCCTGTTATTCTTTTTGTTTTCAATTTTTATTTATTTTATTGTATTGAAATAGCCTAGACTATGGGTGTATACGGTCCAACAGATCGATGTATGACACGTCCATCCTCAGGTTTCCATGATATTTTTTTTATTTATTTTTTTTATTTAAACAACCTGAGTCTCGCGAGAGTGGACGCGAGGAGACGAGAGTTCACATGGAGTGCTGTGAGGTGACCCCAAGACAGGAGGAAGTGGTCTCCCCTGATGACTCAGGCAGGGTTGCCTCTAGGGCTGTTCTGGGGTGGGGTAGGAGTCTTCCCGTGATGCTTTGCGAGTCTCTCGCGAAAATGGACGCCAGGCGACGATAGTGGACATGGAGTGATGAGAGGTCACCACGATGACAGGAGGAGTGATCTCCCCCTGATGACGCAGGCAGGGTGGTCCCAAGGGCTGCCATGGGGTGGTGTGGGTGTCCTTCCATGATGCTTCACGCGTCTCTTGCGGTGCGTGGACATGGGGTGCTGTGAGGTCAAAATATATTCTTGAAATAAAACATCGAGAATGGGGGTGTGAAACTTCTACACAAATTCTGTACATCGCCTTGCTGGGATCTTTTTGTTTACAGCGATAAGCATACCCCCTCCGTCTTTTTTAATGAGACGGAGAATCCTTCCGATCCCGACGAAAAACAGAGTATTGTCCCTGGTCAAATAACTCAGTATCGTAAATTATATCGTTTAACCATGATTCGGTAAGTAAAATGAAGTCATAAACATGGTCACCATTCCTGTAGCTTTGTCCGTAAGCCTCGACTATTTGGTAGAATATGTTCAATGTGTTGCCTGTACTATTGTTTTCACTAGCTTGTGATCAGTTGACATCGCCTCCCGAGTTGACTTATATGTCAGCATCTTGGATCAAGCGATCAACTGCCGAGGGATTAACAGCGGTTGAATAACTATAATAACTGAGCGAACAGCCAAAATATCGTGGTTTGTACCTCTGGCAGGATCCGCTAATTCTAGTTATCGATAGTCTACACAGATTCAATCTTTCATTATTGTCAATAGCTTAAAGAAAACAAATACATAGGACAGCTTAACAAAGTCGGCCCACCACACCCGCCATCTAAAATGATATAGTATTTTCAAATAGATATGAGCATAGCAGCAGAAACTTGCATCGTTATAACATACAAAGTAGCACCCGCATTAGCTAAGTGCATCCGATAGCTTTCTCCCAAGCACAAGACTTAGATCATAGCACCATAGAGCTCCACCCAACCACCCGCATTAGCACATAGCACCAGATAGCTCCCTTCCAACAACTTCAGTAAGTTCGGAGAACTCCATCCCAACCACTCTAATAAGCTCACAGAACCAGGTAGCTCCTCCCAAGCACTGAAATTAACTTAAAAGCACCAGGTTACTTCCTACCAACTACATGCCTCAGCTTAGAGAGCACCAGATAGCTCCGTCCCAACCACCTGCATCAGTTTGAAGATCACCAGTGACTCCTTTTCAACCACCTGTATCAGCTAAGAGAGCACCAGGTAGCTCACTCCCATCCACCTGTATCAGCGAAGAGAGTACCATATAGCTCCCTTTCAACCACCTGCATCAGCTAAGGGAGCATCAGGTAGCTGCCTACCAACCTCCTGCGTCAGCTTAGAGGGCACCAGATAGCTCAGAAAACCAGATAGCTCCCTCTCAACCACTCACATTAGCTCAGAAAACCAGATAGCTCCCTCTCAACCACCCACATTAGCTCAGAAAACCCGATAGCTCCCTCTCAGCCAGCCACATTAGCTCAGAGCACCAGATAGCTCCCTCTCAGCCACCCACATTAGCTCAGAAAACCAGATAGCTCCCTCTCAGCCACCCACATTAGCTCAGAGCACCAGATAGCTCCCTCTCAACCACCCACATTAGCTCAGAAAACCAGATAGCTCCCTCTCAACCACTCCAATCAGCTCAGAGCACCAGGTAGCTCCTCCCAATCTCGTAAATTAGTCATGAATACAGCAGAAGGCTACCTAATACACTGACTAGGCAATAATATAATCCTTCAACTTCGGTAAATTGTTTCAGTTTGCTGCTAAAGACAAGATGCAGATGTGGACAATCATCCTCATGCTAGCAGCTACAGCGAATACAATAATTGACATAGCACTGAGGTACCATGGTTGATTTAAAGCGATACTCAGGGCTGCAATAACATGCATATAGATAAATGATTTCTTGTGTTCAATTATGCTCTCTAATTTTCAAATAAAGAAATATCAATTTTATAACTGGATCTTCAACAATGGGTAATTCACAAAGTACAGTCAAACTTCTCTACGCGGCCATGTCTAGGTATTTTTAGCATTAAATCTAAATATTGATGTTTGAACTATGATTTTTAACACAGGACATCAATAGGATTGAGATAAAGTAGTAATGAACACATCTTTGTTTTTGTTTGAAATGCTTTATTTATATATCATATTAAGCTGTTTGCTGCTAAGTTGGGCTGTTTGATTGGGGTTTAACATTGTACTCAACGGTATTTCACTTATATGACAACGTGCCAGCCCAATGGGTGAAGGAAACCACGCTCGACATCAAGCAAAGACAAGACGGGACAAATCAGGACAACAGATGCAATACAGACACCCCAAACAGATTGTCTTCCAGTTCCCCTTTAGCTCTGAGAGCCACAGGGCAACAAGCAGTTCCCTCAACCACCCGCAGTTGCTCCCAAGTGGATGAGAATGACACAATTTTAGCAAGGGATATTTTTATCTTTTACTAGTGTTCTCTGTAGTCTTAAATCATATTACATACATTTTTTTCTTTTTGAACTTAAAATGACAAAATATCTTGATAGTTTTGACTACAGACGGTTATTGATCCTTCTCCACATTTTGGGCATATCTGTCTCTCATCCACTGGCCTGAGGGGTATAAACTTAACCCGTCCATTTCTTCAAAGGATTATTAATTACAGCCCATTACAGAGTCTATTTGATGATACAGAATTAAACTTGGCTTTTGTTTTGAATCAAGCTGTCATCTAGCCCCATGTCTGCAACTATTGAGATGAATTTCAGTGACACATTTGTTGCATGAGGAGTGAACAGAGGTCCATCAGCTGTAAGTACTCGTCCCCTCCATCCGTCAAACATTTATCAACAACCTGAAGAACAAAATAACACACAAGTTTAACTGTATAAAAAAGTATGAATACGTAAAGTTACAATGTATGCTGAACCTTCATTAATAAGCGAAGGAGAGACATTTATTTACCTTTTCTTTGCTCGATAAGGGTTCAACGTCGTACTCAAGGGTATTTTACTAGTGTGTGGCCATCCGTAATAATTTAATTGCTTCTCATAACCCTACCTACCCAGAAAATTCAAGGCCTATTTTCAGAAAATGGCTAACTTCTTTTCATGACTTAGATTGTTTGTTTGTTTGATTGGTGTTTTACGTCGTACTCATGGGTATTTCATATATATGACGACAGATTGCCCACTTCACACTGTACACAGCCTTATTGCTGGAGCTGATCCAGTAAATCGAAGCAGGTTCAGTTTAGGAAGCACACTCGCTACCACTAAGGCATGGCCGAGGGCCTTTTGGGCGTATTAAACATAAATTATGTATACAAAATGCTCCGGAATGCACCTGGTAGGCCGGTCTGACAGGGGCTTGAGCCCTGCATTCCTGGAGGATTAGTTGATCGTCACTACTACGCATAGACACAGAACATCTCACTACATGGCTGGTAAACCAGTGAACGATCAGTGCACCACACCCGATTTGTTTTCTTTAATAATGGTTTAACGTCACACCAAGACAGATTTGATTGTTTGATTCGAGTTATAACATCTCAAATGATGAATTTTTTTCCACATAGTATTGTTTTTAGTTACCAGACTGTTTCCTTATCTGGAATTTTGTATGTTTGTTGGTCAATTTGATGGTCTATTTCAAAATACTCCAGAAACAGCAGGTAGGCAGGTCTGGGAAGACCACAATGCCTGCTACGTCACTTCTTTCACCTCTCCATTAGTTACAACATAAACAAATTATATAATGGTTAATCGGTCTCTTACGGCTAGTTTTTCTGCTATGACTGATTTTTGTTTATCCGTCAGTTCTTCTGAGAGGACAAGTTTGTCGTGTAGCTGAGTGATTAACAACATAGCCGAGTAACCTTCAAGACTTAAACTCTGAAATACAAAAAAAAAAATACAAATGAGTGGTCATTGACTTCTTATCCTTATTTACCTTATTTCATTAGTAAAGCGGTTTTGTTCTCTAAACAGTAAATAACTACATAAAACAACCAAAAATTAGAAAGTGTTTTTTATCTCTTGGAAAATCTAAATTCCTCCAGTACTAAGTAATGTCTTAACCGAAAACGCCTACAGTTTGCCAAACTAAACATGAAGACGAAAGCCACAATTTAATTAAAAATATGAAATTAGAGTGTGTACAGGTGTTATTGAAACTCCTAGATATACTTACTTTAACTGATGAATCTAATTTTTCGTAGGAATCTGATTTACATGCTTTTAGAACACCGTCCACTAACTCATCTGGTATCACCTGGGGAAATAAAGAAAAGTGGTCTCGCTAACAATGTATCACAGTACTTTCTAACGGTTTTATAAAAAATCAGGAAACATTACTGAACGACTAATATATTCTAATAATTTATATTAAATGATACTTTTTAAAATGTACTGTGCTCTACTGGCTTTCAACATTGGTAGTATTATAATATCATTTATTACTGTAGTCACCCCCCCCCCTTTATATCATGTTTCAGTTTCATTAATGTCAACTGAGTATTATTTTTACATACATTGTGTTAAAAATAAAGGTTACTATCCCATGAGCCTGCAATTTGGCTTATTAGATGTGGGTAGGGAAAATATTAAAACCTTACCCCTGCTATTTCATATACATCGTGCTCCTTGATTTTCTCCGTTCCCTTCAATCTAAATGAACTTTGCAGTGTTGTGATAGCTTTTCTCATGTCTCCATTGGAGGTCTTCATCAAAGCATCTAGAACCTGGCATAACAAAAACACACCTTTAATTAGGTCAGTGTTGGACTCACAATGTAATAAATAAAGGCTTAAAATTGGCAATGAAATTGAATCATTCAGATTAGTAAGCCATCAATCTCCTTATTATCAACTTGTTTCATTGGTTTGTTTGTTTGATTGATTGGGGTTTAACATCATACTCAAGGGTGTCCACGTCACAATGTATACATCCTTATTTCGATGGAAACCCAGGAGAAAACCTCGTAAAAAAAAACCCACCCCCATGATTGCCAGAGCCACAACATGTGACTCACTGATATACCTGATGGTCGACAGGCCGACTCAATCTGGTGAATGATAAATCGAAGCAGGTTCAGTTTAGAAAGTGCACTCGCTACCACTATGCCATGGCTGCCACTTGTGTGAAGACAAGGCGAGTGTGAGTGATCACTGAATCGACCTGAATAAAGGACAGTTAACCAGCAATTCAATTAAGTTTGCTTGTTAGTTTGATTGATGTTTAACGTCGTACTAAGGGGTATTTTACTTATATGACGATGGATTGTCCATTTGACACTGTACACAGCCTTATTACAGTGGAAAAAACCACCCCCGCGATTGCCGGAGCCACAACATGTGACTTGCTCATATACCTAATGGTCTACAGGTGGATTCGATCCCGTGAATGGTAAATGGAAGCAGGTTCAGTTTAGGAAGCGCACTTGCTAGAAATTACATCCGCCTCAAGTTTGTCTCACAAATGCACATTACTTAATCCACATCAGAATTGTTACTCCAAAATTAATTTAATCCAGGTAATTACATCCTGCTCAAATTGTTTCACCAGTGTAATTACTACAGCCAGATTGAAATGGTCCCTGGATTATTCCAACAATAATCAACACTACCTAAGCCATTTAAGTTACTTGTATTCAATCAATTATACTTACCCCTTCTTCATATTGTACGTTTTCTTTTTCGCCAATCTCTTTGAGTTTATCCATCATAATTTCACTGGCGAGAGGTTTGAAACGGAATTTAGCACATCTTGATGTAATAGGGTCGATGATTCGACTGACATAATTACAAATCAAACAGAATCGAGTTGTTCGAGTTTGCTTCTCCATTGTTCTTCTCAGAGCAGACTGCAAATGAAAAATAGGAACTCTTATAGTACTGACGTTATTTACTGAACCAGTTAAGCACACCAAAGCTTCATGATTTACATTTCACTCATTGAGTCTTCTTTTTTAAAAAAGTTTTGTCCATGCAAATAGCTTAAGGTACTTGCTTTTACCAAGATGTTTGAATCAGTTGATGAAGGGTATTTTACTTACATGTTGACAAAGTACTACAGCAGTTATAGGTCACTTTTAATTTATTTGTTTGATTGGGGTTTAATGTCGTACTCAAGGGTATTTTACTAATATGACGACGTGCCAGCCGAATGGGTGAAGGAAACCACCCTCGACACCACTGGCAACAAACAAAGGCAGGACGGGACAAATAAAGGACGACAACAACAGGACACAATCAGACACCACAAACAGACCGGCTTCCAGTTCCCACTTCCAATTTAGGATCTTACGACAACAGTGCTTTCTACTGCAAGATGACATTATGACAATGTAGGGCAGCTTGCCTTTACTGTAACATTGTAGGTTGTCAGTTGTTAAAGCATTTAGTTTAATTTTTTTTTGTTACTTTTGTGCAAAAAGTCAGAGAAGAAAATTCATAAGATTTTACAGATGTTTATCTGTTAATTTGCAACATTGTATATATCACCCTTGTTAGTAATCATAGATTGGTCCTCTCCACAAAGGGATCATGTTATTTTGCTGATGTCATAGTTAGAAACCTATTTATTGTGATGGGTTTTATTACGGTGGAAACTTAAGGTTCCTTTATCGCTTTATACTCTATGACCATCAGCCCTGTCATAAAGAGTTAAACACTAAAGAATGAACTGACCTGAGCTGCTTCTGTCATAGAGTCCGCCTCATCCAATATCACTATCTTAAAAGGGGGACAAGGTTTGCCACTACAAACAAAAAATATTTATATCAATATGCATTGTTTTTTTTTCTTCTGTTGTTAACACTGTTAAGTTATCACACATGGTCTTTGTTTGATTGATTGAGTTTTATGCCATGCTTTAAGGTATTTCACTCATAGGATGGTGGTATATTTCAACACTAGCAGGGATAGATAGAAGTCATAATCTTGACAACCGAAAACTCAATTTTTATTCGAATTGACTTTTTTCTCAGCCAGATTGAGTTTTTGAAAAATTTGTCAACCCATGGCCAGCATGATGATCGAGTTTTAATATGTTTTGACAACCATATAAATTAAATGTATGGAATTACTCAAAATGCATGTATCAGAGCCATAGTATTAGCCAGAAATCAAGAAGAGGGTGTCTCAAATCACCATTTTTACAGAAACAGGGTGTATCATTTTACTGTTCCCCTATCTTTCCAATGTTAAATTTTAGTGAAACAGGGTGTTTCAAATGGCTTCTTGGGTGTCTCGAAGACTTAGATCATGTACCGGTAACTAACATTTTTGAAGTACCATAATGTCTTTTTTTAAATAAGTTTTGGTAGCTTCTTTTAAGGTAAAAAAATATTTGCCAATTATCAAAATTCAAACACATTTTGATACTACAAAAATAACTTCTAAAATACCAGTATACATACTTAAAAAAAGCGAATTGGATTTTTAAATTTTTTTTTAATGAAATAGATAAGGCAAAATAGCATCCTTTAATTAATGCATTCTAGGCGAAAAAAAGTATTTCATTGCAGTTTATTTTCATCTTATGTTCCTTCAAACATTGCGGTTATTAAAGCTGACAAATTATAAAAACAAAAATAATTTTTTAAAAAGAATCTTATAAACAATGGTCATTTGAAATCAGATGCAGTCCAAATTTTATACTATAACAACAATAACTTTTAAATATCGTTAAAAATCAATGATGAGATGAATGAATTGCTGTAAAAATCACTCTTACCGATAGTGTGTCACAGAATTATGATTGAAGTTTGAACATTAAGCTTTCTCAGATAAAAATATTTTGTAGCCATCAAGTAGGCCTACAATGTACAGATCTAGCTTTTCAATACTGCGGTTATGGAGGTAAGACAGCGGTGGTTTTAATCCAATGCCCTCAGATACTGACAAATGTACCTCTGCCATGCAGATCATGCTGTATCCTCATTGGTCCACGGAATAGCAGAGATTTTTCAAATAAACTCCACTCTGTTTTTTTGTTGTTGGTTTTTTAAAAATGTTTTCATTTGGACACAAACACGATGATTTATTTGTACAACTATTGTTTATTGAACGAATTTCTTTCATTTCACTGACATAAATTCCAATTCAACATCTTGCCTACCAACACATTCAATATTTTCCTCTACAATTCAGCAACGGAATACAGGTTTTTTTTGCAATAAATTGAGTATTTCCCCTATAAATCGTTAGTAATTTCAGTTACTATTGAGTTTTTTTAACCGGTATAAATTGACGTGAATCTATCCCTGAATAGTTGATGCACCAGGGCAACAGGACTCCACCACCCCTTACACCTGCCCACACTATGGCAGATAGGTACTGCCAAAAGCCAGAGGTCTAACTAACTACACAAATGACAAGTTGAAAGAAATCTTTTGATTGATTGGTATTTTACACCATAATTGAGGGTATTTCACTTACATGAAGGTGGTGTATTACAACAATAATTGTAACTTGCACAACCAAGATGTGAAGTTTTTCTTTAATGTTGAAAAGTTAATTTCCTCCAGTGCTAACAAAAAAAAGACAGCATTGCTCCACTTCAAACAAACTGCCATTAGCCAGAGAGCCATGAAGACATTTACCAGTGGACAAAAGGTTAAAAGACATCTTAGTAACTACACCAATATGAAATTGAAAGAAGTCTATACACTTACTCAGGTCGTTTTCCAGAAGCTGAGAGTTGAGAGAATTTCTTGACTTTATCTCGAACCACATCTATCCCACGTTCATCCGAGGCATTTAATTCCAGGGTTCTTGTTCTGTATAGGTCAGGTCTGAAATATCAAAACCGTATTGGTATCACTCAGCATCATTACATCATACAGTCTTTAAGGTACATTAGTAACACCTAGCCCATAACACTGCTCCCAAACCTGCCTACCATCAACAAAATTTATGTGTAGAATATTTTTTGTTTAGGAGTATTTACCTACAAAAATATAAAATTATGTGTACAAAACACTAAAGAATACCCATGTATGAAGGTCTGAGCTCACCATCCAATCAATGCCTCAAGCATTTTGCTCTGTGGATCCACCTGGCAAACATTGTGAAAAAGGACTGGCTTGCAATAGTTTTCTAAAAAATTTATTAGTTTTTAAAAAGGAATATTTGCTAAGTTATGTTGAGGGAAGAATGAGTGCGCAAAACAACAAAGTCAAACAAAAATCTCTTTTACCCAAAAAGTTCTCTAGCTGCTGCCAAAATCGTGGATGTTTTACCAGTTCCTGGTGGGCCATAAAATAACAAATTAGGGAGCTGAAACCAAAATTAAAAGTCAGTGAAGATAAATTAACAGTTATATGATGACGGACACAAATATAGATCACAAACAAATCGGCTTCCCGTTAATCTTTAGCTCTGTGAACACCAGGGCAACAGAAAGCAACCTCTTTTCTCACCTCTTACGAACGACCGAGGAAGCCGAGGGAGTATTCTGGAGGGCCATGGCCCACCCGCTCCCTCACGGGGATGGATTAAGATGGAGAATATAATCTATTGCATTAATATACATCAGAGTGAGACAGTAAGTTTCTTGGGGAGCAAAATGACAACTGAAGTATAGCAAAGAAAAACGTATTTTAATAGGACTATGGTAGGGCTGTCACGATTAACCGAAAATTCGATTAATCGCGATTCACACCTCACGGTTCGGTTCACGCTTCAGCATACGCACATTTCGCTTCGGTTCGATTTGTTAAATGGAGACGTCAGTTTGTGTATTCAACACTTGCCTGCATGCCATGTCAGGCAAAATTAC
>JARFOD010029692.1:0-10648 GCA_031763545.1 Mopalia muscosa
TGATCTATCATTGGATAGTTCAAAATTGGCTGACCAACCAGAGTGCAGGAAAACTTAGCAGCACGGGATTTGATGACTCAACTGGTACTTGTGATCCTCTTTAATGAATGATAACCAGCCACGATCAGGTTATGATGAAAATGAACATTAATGTATTGTGTTACACACAAAAAGTTTTACTTATTAATAAAATATGGCTTTTGGGAGGTCTTCTCCTTTAAAGTAATAAATGTTGATGCCGAGACACAGTAGAGTCTTATACTCTTATCATGCCATATGGATGTCTACAAAACACAGACCTAGACAACACAGACCGCACACCTAGAAACCAGACCACATACCTAAAAAATACAGACCTAGAAAACACAAACCCCCAAACCTTGAAAACACAGACCCTCAGACCTAGAAAACACAGACTCCCAGACCTAGACAACACAGACCATATACCTAGAAAGCACAGAGGATCACACCAGATAGACTATGGATTTTCATCTAGGTAAAGGCTGCTTATTGGCCTAAGCAAAGACAGATTTATTAAAGTATAAATATGTTAATTGCGTTTTTATTATTCTGATAATTTGGTTCTGGCACATGTATAAGTTATCTTATAAATACTAAGTAATAAATAAATTTAAAAAAAGAAACGTTATGCCACAAGAAGCCATTCAATCCAAAGAGCATTTTTTGTCACTATCGTGTTACCATAACCTCATATACTGAGTCATATTTGTATATTAGTGATAAGTGTATAGTTAGGTGATATATACAACGATATGTTGACCCGCCAAACACTTATCGAGCTTGATCTGACACATCAACACTCCTCTTCATTCACCCTGCAAAATAATGTCAGTTTCTAGACATATCATTAACAGCTTGTTAATGTGTAAGCTTAAACTGCCCACGAGTACTAGTACAATTGTTTTCTCATAACTATCTTCAACTATGTGAATATGTGCGGCAATATAGGTCCACGAGACCTACTTTTGATTATTTCATTAGTCTAACTTAAAATTGATGTGGTAAGCCTTCATTGGGTAACAAGACCGCCCGAAACAGCCGGTGTGTCATTTTATACAATATGTGTAAATAGCTTTCTATTTAGCGATGCTCCTTTCTACAATAAAATGCATATAGGTAAAAAGGACATCGTTATTTGTGTTGAATTATGCTCTAATTTTCTAATCGAGCTATATCCATTTTATAATTGGATCATTAACATTGGGTATTGCTTAAAGTACAGTAACATTTATCCGCGCGGCCATGATGCTTGCTACTTTATAATCACTAACTGTGGATGTAAGTAGGTATATATTTGTAACCCTCAGGTGAGTATCGCTTTAAATCTATTGATTTTTTAAAATTAAAATGACACTGAAAGAAGTCGTCTTATCGATCTGTACGGATTCCTAATCATATCCGACTGATTTTCGTCCAGACATTGACTTCAACGTATGTCCAGCTAAATGAAACAAATATAAGTGTGTCAATAGCGGTCACGTGTGTTTATTTACTATTTTCGACTGGCTATCTCACTTTACTTAAACCAAAAACGTCCAGTCGCACTTATCAGCTAATAGCGACGGTATCTGAATTTGGTTTAATGGCCATATTGTTTTGCTGAATCAGTAGGTGAGTGGCATGAAATCTGTTTCTTAACTCCAGGAAACTATTTTCCAAGTTTGAAATAAGTCCACCAATTCGTTCTCAAGCCTTTGTGCACTCCAGATACAGACATAAATAATCATTGCTAAATTATGCATAGGTGGCCGTTTTATTATATACATACTTATTCATCATCTAAAAAAGAGAAGCCATCGTTCAAGTTTCAAGTTAACCCGAGAATTTATTTTCAAGCTAACATGTTCACAAAACATATGAATACATACAAAAAATTATGGAATGGCGGCCTTTTTCACAGAATTTGGTGAAATGCAATCACATTCGTTAACAGAAGGCTATTAGGAGGCTATTTTCAAGGTTCAAGTTAATCCATGAATTTGATACAGACAAAAAATTTCGTGTTTACAGCATATATATTCATGAAAAAATAGCGGCATTTTAGATTTATAGAATTTGGCATAGTACAATCCCATTTTTTCCTAATGGAAGGAAGCTACAAGTGTAAGTTTCAGTGAACTTGTTCTCGAATCATCATTTTCACAACACATGTGTGTGAATATTCCAAAAGTATATAAGAGAAAATATCAAAAATTCATAAAAATTGCATGAGAGCGACTATCTGCCACAAATCGTTACGAGCTGTCCAATGTATATGTTACGCTCGTAAAACCAGAGATCGGCTTACAGTAGCCCATACCTACTGTACCCTATACGCTGGTTCATATAGCAAATCAACCAATAGAATTTTGTGTGATTCTAGAGCCTAACCAGCGTATAGGGTACAGTAAGTATAGGCTACTGTAAGCCGATCGCTGGTTATACGAGGGTATGTGTATGTTTCCCTGTGTAACAGTGTAGGCCTACGGTTTCAGTTTTATACGAATAATAAACATGTGCTTGAATTCTTATTGCGAAAAATTTGCAGGCCTGGAAATAAGCCAAAGCTAACATTCAACTCGGAGTATAGTACTTTGGAATGAGATAACTTATAATCTTCTGTTCTAGGAAAGGCAAGATATAACTTGATAGACATAGCATAAACGAAACTTACAGAAGTTTACATTCATCAATGAATTGAACTTCGGAAGCATGCGTTTATATGTGGGAATTATTAAAGTTTTTGTAGAAAGACAACTGTATAGGACGAAAGCAGCTTTCTATTAACATTGAACAGAAACGTATTTTTACCAATTAAGAAAGGCCTAGTATTTGAAATGCCGAATTACTATAGCATCACATCATGTCCTTTATTTCTTCGTGTTTACACACACATACACCTGTATCCCGGTCGATTCAACAGGCACGTTACCAATTGTCACTGTGAGCACTATTCGAGCAACTCAGCCCAGTTTTAAAGTGGTATGACTCCTTGATTATACCATCCGTCAACATTATTAAAATATACATTAATTAATGGTACCTGTTAATTGGTCCTGCTGTAGCCTTGGCGAATACCCTTGCTTCCGTGGATTGAACTCAGACGTGTTCCAGCAATAACTGTGGTGAAGTAACTCGCGTTGAGCATTTAAACAGTCAAAAAGGGGATTTCCGACTCTTTTGTACACATGTGACCAATGATAAACTACAGCGTCGGTTAGTTATTCCCTGTATATGGCTATATTATTTAGCCTCGAGACCTCTGGGAGATCGTAGGCTCACGGTTAATTGACTGTGAATAACATTGGCGAGGGGTGGGGGAGGCATACATGGCCCTTTCACAAAATATGATATGCATTATTATATCCTAATTTTCTGCATAAGGACGAGATGCCTAGCATCTTTTCTAATGGACCCGCCCTCTAGCAAAACTAAGTAGTATATAACTTCATTAACTTTTATCGATTTTTGGCAGAAAAAAATCATTATTAACAGAACATTTCCATAATAACCTAATTTCTTGTTACGGTTATAAAACATTTTACGAGTTTAAAAAAAAAATATCATACGCTGTTAACCGCAAATGAGATTGTGCGGTGGGCTTTTCATGCCACAATAATTGTTTAAATAAAACTTTACCATCATACACACTATGATTATCGGTGTATTAGCGAAATTTTGTCTTTTAAAATGTGTGTATAGTAGGGGGCGGGTGAGGGAACCAGGAGTTTACTGGTTAGTCTGTAACCCTACTTCATTGTACAGCTCATGGGTTCTGTCACTGACCTTCATGTATATGAGTGAGTCACACGATTTGGCTCCAGCAATCTTGGGGGTGATTTTTGGTTATAATCCCTGTTTCCCATCGTATTTAAGCCGAGATTATAAGATACAGGGATATGAAGCTCGGCGCAACGTCATTAAACCAGGTACTTGGTATTGTTCTCATTCGTCCGTGTTCGTAAAGCTTTCGGAAAACTGGTGAGCTTGACAGTTGTCAATGCGCATGTGCATTACTATAGCGATAAATAGCTGTAGAGACATCTTCATTCACGTTGTTTTGCAGGGCCGCAAAAACATATAAATATTTGACGTAATGTGAATATATAAGAACGAGCATTATACTTCTCCTCTATTGATATCCAATGTCAGTTAGGCAGAAAACAAGTATAATTCAATCCATTCACGTCACAAATGCCTTGGGAAAAAAAACCAAAATATTAAAATATACTATTTGCATGATTTTAGGAGTTTCTGCAGTCTAAAAAAGTAATCGAAATATTATTTCATCTTTTTGACAGATAAACACGGTTGACAAAGGGGTGAATGAAAAACTGCCTTATCGGTCCGAGACACCAAAAGAGTCCCGGTCGCCCTCTCTTCCTTCAATCGGTCGCCATTGTTTTTCTAGTCCAAGATTAGATCGTTTTTATGACGCAAATGCCCTTTCTCCTAGTTATTATAATACTCTCTATTGAATTAAAGATAGTCGTTTATGTGTGCTTATAAGCAATTCAAGCTTGCTGTTACATATCACAGATTTTAGCAAGGAAAAGCTGAATTTGACAATCAATCGTCATATAAATGAAATGCCTTGAGTACGACGCCAAACCACAATCAATCAATCAAACATACTAAATAACTCTGTGTAAGGAAGTCTCTAAAATAGCCTAGCACACCGATCAAGCGGCAGCGAGTGCTATTTCTACTAAACAGGCCTCATATCTATGTCAAAATGCATTTTCTGCTGGTCTACGAGGCCTATGATAAAATTTCCTTCGGAAATCCCCTAGTTTTTCTGTACATAACACATTGCCGTGTTATTGGAAAGTACACCTTCTCGCAGTCCCGTTGAAGCTATGGTAAATACGTAAGTGGATAAGGAGTCTATGATGCTGCCTTACAATACAAGGTCTTGTCTATATTGTGCAGAATCTGCCAAGCCATGGATCTCCGTCAGCCTAAATTAAATAAATATTTTTTATAATATCATTTACAATACGTTTGTGTATATAGCTCATCCGAAGGTTTTTTAATAGTAAGTGACCGTTACAGTTCTCCAATTTAATGATTTATTGATAGGTTATTGTGCATAACCAGAAGTCTATCAAGTAGAAGTATGAAACCAGCCATTACACAGTCACAACGGCGTTGTGACTTTCAGTGGACCTTCAAAGTGCCATATTACTCATTGCGCAAGAAATGGGGGATTTCATTCGTTTCGCGCATTTTGTAACTATCAAGTACCATCTAGCTTTTTAACGCAGACTGGGAACTTTGGAATAAACCAGCACCATAAACGTCTTACAAGGAAGTGACGAAGGTGCTCTCCCTTTACAATAAGCCAAAAGTGCATAAAAATTTGAAAATGGGTTATATAGGTCAACTTATAATTTTATTCATTTAAAAATCATTAAACTTGTAAGTATCTTTATAATTTGTTTGTTTGTTTGATTTGGGTGCCTACTTTTTTGAAAAAAGGCAATTGAGTTGATGTACAGTTGAATGACAACAAAGCATAGGCCCGATGTATTTAAACAGTTGTAATTTGTCTTGCTACGACCGCACAATTTACGCTGTATTAGCGGATATCACTACATGCAGACATTCAAAATGGCACTAGGTTTATGACCAAGCGGGCTGTACGTAAGACATGGAGGTAAGCCCGCTTCCGGTTTTAATCAAATGCGTTTTGCGCAGCTCCACTGTCATAATCCACTAACGCCTTATGGGTAAAACACGACTTTTGAAAAGCGGTATATATAACTTAAGCATGATTTACCCATGATTCGACATCCAATTCATGTACTTCGAGATCAATTTGTGACCATAAACTACCATGTAGCTTTTTAACGCAAACTGTGAAATAAGGATAAACCCGCATCCTTACTGTTTTACCAGGAAGTGACGAAAGGTGCTCTACTTTGACAAATAGCCCAGGCGCATACACATTTTAAAATGTGTTATGTAGGTCAACATCAACAATTTTATTCTTTCCAAAATTATTAAACTTGTAAGTATATCTTTATAATTTTGTTTGTTTGTGTGATTGGGGTGACTGGTCTCTTCAAAAAGGGAATTGGATAGATCAACAGCTGAAAGTAGTCCCGGTGTATTTATACAGCTGTAATTCGTCTAGCTACGACCGCACAATTTACACCGTTGAGACTGGGTAATACCCGGTTTCATACATCTGCTTGATAGACTTTTGGCACAAATTATTTCAATATGGTTTTCTATTGCAAACGGAGTGGTTCATTGGACAACACATCCAAGTTTATAATAAAAGAAACGCATTTATGGCTTGATTTAACATTGGGTGTACATATGTGTCAGGCTTCTACATTTTTCATTTTAGTCGTCCCACGGCTCTGTTTGCATCACCGCTGGCATAATAAAACAGGACCAGGAATTTACTGTCTTCGAATCTCCACAATTAAAAAAAACTATCATTTACTGAACACTATAAACATATCATATATGACGCTCGATAACAGCAAAGCTAAACGCATCGATCTAGACGTTTCAAATATTTCACACTTCGGGTTTTAATTCCCATTAATGATCATATATACACAGAAACAGTAATTCACTGATCAATTCATACTAGTCGGCGTATATACGCCTGTTTGTATGTCTGCCTGTCCGTTTATTACAGTATTGTATTCAACGGAGTCTCATCCCAATTTATTAGTGGTGTAAGAAAACCTCCTGCTAATTGTTACATCAGGGGGGACAACTCGTGTTGCCAATTGTTGCTTTGGAAGGAGTTATTGTCGATGGTATTGACCTACTGATACCAAAACAAGCAGAAACCGTTTTACCAAAGTCTTTTCGCCTATCTGGACGTTAATTTATTTTTTAATACACTGTGAAACTGTTCAGTAAACAGACTGTATATATGAATGTGTTTTGGTGTGGTACCGAATTAATATCCGATTACCATGGATAATTATATATTACGGCAAATATATATAACTTATTTTTGTTCAGTTGTATTTTATAACATCCATAAAATGAATTAAAAAAAATAAAATATAGAACAAACGCTGGACATTCGCCTACAGTAAAAGAGCCATCGTTTCAACCAGTAGCACACCTCTGAATATTGTTGTTGATGGACTTCCTAAACTGTGGAATAGCTCGAATGTGTCGGAAACTGTCCAAGGCCACATTACCGAATTAGCCTATGCTATGATTCTACTTAAACGAAAATGTAGTAGATTCGTGGCGATTCACCCTTTTTCTTTTAGTTTTGATTAGTCCACAGTTTCGTTTTTCCTACCGACCAATCAAATGCTACACATAAGGAGATTCCTGATGTCGTTACTATGCAAATTTTAACGTTTTTGTGGTATATTATTAATTAACCCGATGAGTTTGTAGTAGCAGTACCTTGATTTCCTGATTTCCCTTTATATACAGAGTTTTAATTGGTCGACTGTCTCATATTTTTCTCTTAACCAATCAGAATGTCACAAATAAAAAAATGACATAAAGCCGTAACTACAATTCGTTCTTTCAAAATGCTTCATGAGGAATATATTTATATCATCTTGAGCATATAAAGTGGAGTTTATACGCAGTAGATACGCATGAAGTGCTACGTAGTTGATAATAACACCGAGGTATGGAATAGTAACGCATATGTAGACGATGCCGTATTGATCAACGTAGAAAACAAGCATGAACTGCTGCGTCTGAGACACTTGTTAAGTCTTAAATAGAACATTTTTATTTAGTGTTGTTGAGGTTATAGTAACACATACGTGGGATATATAATGTCATTCGAAAGAGATAATAATTTGATTATACACCATGCCACTAATTCGCTTTGATAAGTTACAGGCATATCTTGCCAAACACACAGCAAACCAATACTACAAGAGTCCATGAAGTATCTTTAATATAAGACAATTTCGAAAGTTTAAATTTAGGAGATTCCCCTGCTCTCAGCGAAGTAGAATCAAATCAGATGGGAAGGGAGATTACAAAAGAAGAAATGTTAAAAGTTTTCAAAAAACAAAAACATAATAAAACCCCAGGTAATGATGGATATAACTCAGAGTTCTTCCAGTTTTTCTGGCGTGATATTGGAACTGAGGGGTTGCAATAGGCCTCTATATGTTCATGTTTGTCTGTGCTAGATATTGTTGATAGGCTCTCTGGTCTCAAAATAAATAGAGACAAAACACAACTTGTTTGGTTGGGATGTTTGCATGATGATCCCTACAACCTTGGAACAAAATTCAAATTAGATAATTGCTCCCGTAATTTTAAATTATCGGGAGCCATGTTTAGTTATAGACTAGAAGATATGATAGCAATTAACTTTGAAGACAAGATCAAAGAAACGGAAAATGTATTTGGTCGTTGGGCAAAAAGATTACAAACTCCAATTGGTAAAATAACTGTTATTAAAACTTTATCGTTAACCAAACTTAATCACCTTCTGTTCACATTACCCAATCCAACAAGTGATACTATAAAAAAAATAACAACTATGATGTTTAAATTTATTTGGAAAGTGACCGTGTTAAAAGAAAACAACTAGTCCAAAATTTAGAGGAAGGGGGCTGAAAATGTTAGACTTTGAAAGTTTTATGAAGTCTGTTAAAAATATCCTGCTTTTGACGATATGTAAAAGCTAGTGAAAAGAATGCAAGTGTTTTTCTAAATGTACAAAATCTGCCTTTTTGCCTAGCTGAATGTGGCCCAACAAAAATTCGTCCAGTAGCACAAAATGCTAGAAATCTCTTTTAGAAAGATGTTCTTTAATAACTGGACAGATTTTCTATCCATTTTGAATTGTAACTCTAATTCTGATATCTTGTCTAGTTCAATATGGAACAACGATTGTATTAATATAGGATAAAAACGCATTTTTATAGAACATAGTATAACTGTGGTATAAGATACAACAATGATTTGTTAGACAACGCTGGGAATTTAATTTCATATGAGAAGCTTAAAACGATTTATAATACAAACCGCAATATCTTGATGTGCATGGGTGTCATGAATGTAATAAGAACCTGTTACATACTATACCAACGAAATGTACTAAACTTGTCTATCCCTTTACAATTGGTATATTTCGGCAACAAAAGTATGTTAGACCTTCAGGTGAACTGAAATGGGAAAGACTATTACACATTTCAGAGGAGGACTGGCCTTTAATTCACAAGTTGCCTTTTATTTGCACAAAAGATATAAATCGCATATGGTTACAATTTTGTACTACAAATAAGATCCTGGCAACAAATAGCTTTCTATGTAAAATTGAACTTAAAGACTCTCCATTGTGTTCATATTGCAATGAAGAAGGGGAAACTCTAGAACACCTCTTTGTCAACTGCAAAGTAATAATTTCCTCCTGGGATGAATTATGTAACTGGTTGCAGACCGAATTAAGGGTACACATACGACTTACAAACAAGTTTATGCTTTATGGAGGTTTGCGAAATACTGACAAAATCATGAATGTTATCTTGCTACTAGCAAAATCCTTTATTTATCGGAAAAAACATACTTCATGTTTTCAGGAATCGTTGGTTTCAAACACATTTCTAAAAAAAAATTATTATATTAAAGAGCCAATTTCTATATATGTTGTAAACTTGAAGCTTTTTACAAACGCATGAAAACCTGGAAAAAATTAGTAGAGAATTAATATCTTTAGGTCACTTCAGATTTATGAAGTAGGCCTATAGTAATAATAACCATCTGAAGGGTTGTTGTTTTCTATATCCGTTTAGAAGTATGGGTTTTTTTATATGTGTAAATGTTTATACCATATGTGTGTCTTCTCATGTATGAGAAAAATGTGTTTAAGTCTGAATAAAAAAATAAAATAAAAAAATATATAAAAAAAAGAAAAAAAAAAGATCGATCTCCACTTCCGGTGTGTGTAGGTGGTGTAAAATTGTTGCGTTCTTCGATGGGATCGGCGGACAGTAAGGACAATATTTTTACGAGTCTTCGCATCACATAACAGAAAAAACAAAACCATTTAAGAAGAAATACCAAGTTTTTGTCTTTGGAAAATTGTGAGACCAAGCGACGCCACCAATTCCACAATACGTGGAATACCTTTTATACATACCCTGTGACTGTGTCAAGTTGAACGTTTCTTTTAGGGGCAGGGCGATGGCATTGAAAGATAGGTTCCAACTTGTCAGGAAAATTCCAAATATGCTGAGTACAAACCCGAACCACAGCCGAAACCTCATTTCTTCTGTGGGTTTTTGTTTACTACAAATACATATAGTTAAGGGAACCTTTACTTAACTTTTATTCTCAGTAGCCGGTTATTCTACATTACGGTTTTTAAAAATCCATAAAGCAAACCAGTAAGAAATGAGTAAAGTACGACTTCATTTTTTTACTAACGATTGACATTTTAATGACAAATGTAATGGTATCTTTTACACACTTACAGAATTTGTATTATCTTATAATAGGAATAAATAAAAATCCTAAAATCCACGCCAGTGTACAGGATAAAGTGCACGATACTGTACCGCGGAATAAAACATTTCTTGGTCCTGGCACAGGCCGTACGACATAAATGGGGCATTCTCCGATAAAGCGTACAAATGGTTATATTTGTTGTCTCCGGGACATTGGTGCTATTTGATTTTAGAAT
>JARFOD010029703.1:0-10647 GCA_031763545.1 Mopalia muscosa
ATTGTCAAAACACCCCTGTTGTAAATAATGTAGTCAAGTTTTATCATCAAAGTTAACGGTCTTCAAATTCAAATGTTTTTATTGGGTCTGCTCTGGGATAAAGATCACAATCTCAACTTTGGGAATACGCAATAATAAAAATCGCAAATTTTGAGCTGAGGTGGGGTTAGAGTATCCTTAATGAAGTTTTCTACATATTGATAAGCAGTTGGCCCAACCAACCTATTCTTGGTTTCTAGCTATAAGTATATGAAACTTGAAATCCTTTGAACCATAACCCATAAGTAGAGAAGACCAGTTCACTCATAATCATTAGAACATGTTCGCCACTGAAATTTGTCTGCAACAAGTTATCATCTATTTGTGAATTTTGTGTCAAAATCAAGTCAATCAATTAAAAAATTAAAAATAAAAACTTAAGGAGCCCCCTGATTGTATAGGTTGGTGAAATTAAAATAGAAACCCAAAAGAATGTTTAGCATATCTGCACAGGTCAGTCTATAAGCTACCACCAGGGGTTTATTCAGCGATTGGAAGTATGGTGTCCAAAATGGTCATTTTGCTTCACCTTTTAAGTGGGTGTTCAACATTTCCCTATGTCCTGGATGACTATCATGTTAATATTTCTTAAAACAGGGTGTCCAAACGAGGCAATTGTTCAATTCAGAGGGTCCATTTGGAGACCTCAGTTCATAGTATTAGCCAGAAATCAAGAAAATTACCATTTTTACAGAAATAGGGTCTCATTATACTGTTCCCCTACCTTTCCGATGTTACATTTGACTAAAACACAGTGTCTCAAATGGCTTTTTGGATGTCTCAATGACACAGAGACACCCCTCTGGCTAACACTACTGGTATGATTTGGACAGGTGGACACCCCTCTGTCTTTAACCCTTGTATATTGAGCAAGGGTTTAGAAAGTACAGTGTCCAAAATGGTCAATTCACTTAATTTTTTAATTAACTGGGTGCCCATATTCCTGCTTGTTAAAGTTTCTTAAAAAAGAGTGTACAAATGAGGCACTTGTGGATTCAGACTGAGGGTGTCCAAAGGATGGACTAAGCCCTTGATACTGAGTACACATGTACTAAAATAAATGAACTGAATCAAGAGACCATTCATAATGTTTTAGCTAAATATTATTCAACAGTTTATCAGTTGATATCAGCACATCAGTTTTGAAACCAAACCCTTAAAACAACAAATAATAAACTTGTATCAGTTATCATAACACTTTTTTGTAGGTTAAGTCATAAAAGTACATGTAGCAGAATAATGTTTGAAATTCTCAAGATAGTGAACTTCATGTGGGTGTAACTGTACCTACATGGTCAGATATATATGTGTATCATAATCACCCCAAACACTTTCCTAAGCTTTTACCACTGGATGTGTAACTACAATATTACATCAGTTACATGTGAGTTTTTTTTATTTCAAATGCATTAAGCACAGCAGAGAAGTTTGCCACTTACATGAAGACAGCTGACTGGCCTCATCAACACTGGAATTTGTAACAGCATTACTGCTTAAAAATAGCTGTGTATTTGAGTAGGTTTTTTTTTTTTTTTTGTTTTTTTTGTTTGCTACATATTTGTAGTACTGTAGGGAAAAAAAACCCACAATGTTTTCATCAATAACATGCATCTTAAGGGATTTTTTTTTGGTTATAACATGTTACATAGCTATATATCTTTGATATATTGTTTAAAACTCATAAGTGGTAATGTGGGCCGCAATCTGTTTTAGTTTGATTGGTGTTTGCCAGCAACTTTCAAGCATGACTGAATATGGCAAAAGTTTTTCCTCTGGCATCGTAAAGAGGCCCTATTATAGTCACTTAGTTGGAAGACTATATATATTTATTGTCATATCTTGCCTATCCAAGAAGACATTTTTTTGTAAACAATTAAATTTACTTTAAGTCTTTAAATAATCCTCAATTGGTATTTAAAGAATCAAACATGATCAGATTTGTTTTCATTGTTTAATGGGTACATATTAAAGTGATGAAGGCTTCATAACATGTACTTATAATTACATGTATAAACAATTTGAATTATTACATCGTATTATAATTAATAATACATACCCTATCACTTCTAGCTGTTGGGACAGAAAAAAAGGCTTTACCACAGGCGGTCTTACATGTTATTTCTGTGAAATGTCCCAAAATTAGAGTGTCCCAACTTATAGAAGTTATAGGATTATAATTTAAAAGGAATTCATCTGTTTATGGGCACTACCATATCATATCTTGATTTTGAATATAAATTTTGATACAAGCTGTCACTTTTCTTTATTCATAGCATGAAACTTTAGTCATCTTTAGTTTATCATACCATTCATTTCACAGCTATCTTCAAAGAGACAGGAATGACCATTTGTGAGAAAAATTAAGATTTACAGATTGTATAATTTAAGTACATATATAGTTAGATGTGCTGATTTATGATTACCATACTCAGCCCATATTGCAAAATGTAACATGCCAATCTCTATCATCCTGTTCATCCATGTCACATGTCAGAAATTCAGAATGATATCGTAGTCATGGTACAATACCATGATATATCATACAACATTGGATCCTAACCTTTAACATTACATTTATACTTGAATTGGTCGAAACATCAACAAAGTTACAATGAACCTTTCAAATTTTTATTAAAAAGCAGTAAATTTGTTATTGTTAAGTGTCACCATTGAACATTACAAGAAAAAGTTGTCTGAGAGCAAGGAGGCTTCAAGGAAACAAAACAAAAAAACAGTTGATTGACTGGACTGATGAAATTATATGTTAGAAATGGAACAGGAGTCCATGTTCTGTTACATGTATCAGGCTGAATGCTAGTCTCAGTCTAGAGAAAGAAAAAGAGGAAAATTTAAGTTTTGTCTAGAACAGGAAAAAATGTCTCCTGCAAGCTTATCATACTTTTATTAAGATTTTTTTGTTTGTTTGATTGGGGTTTAAGGTCGTACTCAAGAGTACTTTTATTAATAACCAGTAAAGCTATGAAAATGAAAGTAGATGCAGTCCAACATTCTGCCCCAAAATATGTGATCAATACATTGTGCCCTATATGAGGTACATTGTAACAAGTAAAGTTAGTACATTGTACATATAATTATGATCGATCTCACGATCTGCAACAGTGTAAACAACTGCCTATTGGGCAGAGGGATTGAGAAGAGCCAGATTACAATTACTGCCATCATAATTGTATTAAAAAAGAGTTATCATTTATTTCTGGTATACAAGCACCAGCCAAAAAGTATAAAGTGATGACGCAAACAATGGACAGGTTACACTAATACAAAGGCTTTGTTTGATTAGAGTTTAACGTCGTACTCAAGGGTATGTCACTCGCCATAAAGGCTTTGTTTGATTAGAGTTTAACGTCGTACTCAAGGGTATGTCACTATTATGGCGACAGATTGTCCACTTCACACTGTTCCTTGCACAATTGCGATGGAAAACCAACAGGAAACCTCGTTAAAACCACCCCCGCAGCCCTTTGTCACAAAATTAAAAAAACCCAAACAGAAGTACATATATGAACTGTAATCTGGCAATAAAATACAAGAAAAGATTTTCAGATGTTTAAACTCACCAAACTGTGGTGTGGCCAGGATCCAGCCTGTAAAATAATTTCATGTGTGGGTAAGTCCGGCTCATCCCGCTAGATCCATACATTACTGGATTAACATTATGAACCTCTCTAAAAATAACATGTAGCTACATTACCACACTACATGTCAATCAAAATATCACTTTAGACCAATAGGCCCAGAGTGCAGAAACATGAACAAAACAGTGATATCTACAGCATATGGAAGAAGCCCAAAATGAGCAAACACTCTAGCTGCTGCAGCCACAGGCAATAACGTCATATGATTATCAGTTGCAAATGAAATTAGATCATGGGGAAGCCATTTTGTTAAAACCTGCAAAATTTGATATTTAGGCTAAAATATATTTTTTTTATATTAAAGGGTTCATAGATGTCTAAATGTTGTGTAATTTATTGAAAACAATTAAGTTTCTTTGATATCATATTGAGTTGTTTTTGGGGTTTTTTTTTTAATGCACAACTATTTATTTTTATCATGCTTAAACATAAGAAATGGGGTCTGAATTGAATTTTTAAAATGATGCATTAAAATTATGTCTTATTTTTATTCTCCAGCTTGACTACATATTTGGGTACCAGTATTTAAACTGGACTTTCATGAAACCCTGTTGTAGTATTTACCATAGACACCCACCAGTTAGTTAGTGCCTTTGGCTCCACTACATTTTTGTACATTACAATAAGTCATAACTTTCTCAGCTTAAACTCCCTTCACTGGACATATTTACCATCCTACACATATAATTGTACTAGTCATGTAAAGTAAGTTACCAGTTTACCGCATAACTCACTGTAGAATAGAATTATATTCAAAACTTTTTGACAGGAGCCTTGCTTGCATGGCATGTGATATCTTTACAAGTATAAATTATGCATGTCACCAGTACTTCCTCTCAAAGGGGTCAAGATTATTGCTCACCTGTCAAAGCTGACCAGTGACCTAATTTCTGTTTGATAAGTTTATAATTACCAGAGGAAGAAGAGGACCAATCCATTCATCTATTTCCTCTGGCTACATTCCAAAGCTAACCTCAACATTCTTAAGAAATGACTATCTCCTACTTACAACATACATGTACATGTACTCTTCACAAAACAATAGAATAGCACAGACTATACCCACAATGAACACATTACAATTTACCTGTGTAAAAAAACGTTACTTGTGTGGGTTATTGAATTTTATGAAAATACTGTATATCCAGTGTATTTTAGTAGACAATCCTGAATAATAAGCCAACATACAAACATAGTTCAAGCAATATATTATGCCCATCATGCATGGGAAATATATTGAAACTTGCGTATTGGTCTTATGTACATGTAGAACTTGTGGAGTTTGTTTTTTTATGTAATACTATTTATTTATTTATTACTTGTACATGTATGCTGTTTCATGTGACTGTGTCACTGTTCAAAGATTTAAAGCAAATGCTGAATAAGAACAGCTGTGCAACAACAACAACCATGTTTTTCGCATATTGCTTGACTTACATGTTGAGAATAAAATTCATTACTAAGCCCACAAAAATTATTTCAAAATTGACTTTTATTGTCATGTCACAGAACAATCAATGAAAACCTGAACATGTCCCCTACAGACAACATAGATGATAACCACAAGGATACATTTTTGGGGAGAAACCCTCAATTCTGCTACATGTATATAAATATATATGTACATTTAGCGACCTGGTTTCTGATTAAAAAAACAGCCTGAAATTTTCCCTTCATGATGATCTCACATAATACACAAATTTTATAAAAGGTTACTGTATTAATTTAGTATTTCGACTCACACAACTTATCTCTACTTTATGTATTGTTTATGCAATAATAGGAGGTTCTCAAAATGTACAGAAAAAGAGTTTTGTCAAACAGTATTTCAAACAGCATTAATGTTTGGTTTTCGTAGAATGCCTAGTAGTACAATTCACTTTATTCAGGGTGGAGGGTTGGGATGAAGAAAACTCTTGTCCTGTTAAATATGGTGCCAGCAGTTTCATGGGTAGTTTACTTCATACTGTCATACACACACTCTTCGCACAACTTTCATGTGTTGACAGCTGATTTCCACTATCAACAATATATGGTTATTAACCATTCAGTGTGAAGGTACTTCATTTCTTCTTTGCTGTGAACTTGGCAGCCTGTCTTCCTCGCCCTTAGAAAGCTGATTCATCAAATCGCATTTTTTTATATATCACATTTGCTTACTTTAAGTTTTCATACAGCCATGTCATGTTGTGCCTTATGTAAGTCTAACCCACTGGACAGGCTTATTATTTTCATTGGAAAATTAGCATAACAGATTTTGCTAAAACTTTAAATTCAATTTTACACTAAGAATATATGTGACTATAGAGGAAAACTTAAAACCTATCATGCGAAATGAAGTTCAGATGACTGCGAGAAGAATGTTTTGGTCTGTTCGCCTCAACAGCACAGCTGCACAGGCCTGTAATATTAATTTAAAACCTGACCCTAAAATAACTTTTAATTTAAAACTAGACATATTAACAGGACTGTGAGACGTTCCTCCATCACTGACATAAGGACGGGTACATGTAAAATTAGTCCGAGTGGCCCTGACGTTTTGTTTTTCATAATGCCTGACAGCGAAAACAACGTCAGGGATCGTCCCCTATTGAAATGTGTCGAAGCTAAGCACCCACAGTTCTGTGGGTGGCAAAAGCAGATCACTGATTGGTTCTTGCGTCACGGGTCATAGGTTCACTGCATGTAAATTTAATTAGGTCATATTATTTCTCTGGACATTTATCATGTTTATATGACTTACAAAGTCTATCAAACATGTATTTGCTTAAATTATTTGTATTTAATTGTTGTTTCACATTTTTCACGATTTTTTTTACACTAAATATGCAGGAAATAAGCAAATTTTTTTTCGACTTTTGAACTTTGACCCCAGCTTTCGCGAGTGACGTAAGCGGTTGAGATCGAGCTGTGTTTCAAAATTATGGCAGACGGTGTCTAGGCCTACTTTATGTGCTTTAAAGTCGATAAAATTTAGCGTAAATGAGAGAAGAATGTCACAAATAAGTTTGAAAAAAAAAAGGGAACAGGCAAGGCAGCATTCCCATTATCAATAAGTTTGCTGGTACATTTTAATTGTGACTTTCAGTGATCTATATATTTCTCGACAAAAAGCCTTATGGACAGACCTCGGACGTTAGTTTTTGCCCATCAGAAAATACCTCAAAAACTATCGTCTGAGCCCCTCGGACTAGCATAGGCCTAACCTTAACCATAACAAGTTTTATTGAAAATCTGTTTCTCCTTGACAAAATTCAAGAATTATGCTGAAAAAAAGGATAAAACAAAATCCCCTGACATACGGTTCTCAAAAAGGCATTGTTTGGTTCGTATTTAGCGAATAAAATTTCCTCCTGCAACAGTGAATGGGACCCGTCCACATTTAGACGGATCTAATAAAAAACGTTAAGCTAGTCAATGCACACTGCAGTATAGACATTATAAATTATCACGGCCTGTTTGTGATTTACAGTGTTTAATGGACTGATATACTATATTGTTTATGTGTGGGTGAAGTAGGCCTTTGCATCCCCGCCCCCTCACTGGTGTGTGGGGTCTCGGGCTGATAGGCCTAATCCATTTATTTATGTGGGTTGTCAAGGAAATTTGAACCAACGGAGACAATCAACCGCGACACTCATTTTCATTGAAATGATTTTAGCATACAGATACGATAAAACCACGCACATGGTTTCTTGAAACAGCCTTTGATATGTATGACGGGATTCTTACCTGAAGTAAAAGTAAAACTTCTGGTGGACATTTAGTTTACCGAGTCCAACCTGCAGCCATTTTGACAACAACTATGTGTTGTTACAACGCCCCCTTGCGGGCTGGTCAAACATTATTTGGAATCACTCAAAGCAAACCGTCAGTAACGCAAACGCACTAAAGAAGGTCCTACTGCTTATATTTTTGTATTTTTTCTTAGTTTTATTTTTATTATGAAAAAATTCAATTGATGGTTTATATATTGATAATTATTTTATGAAAAATTGTTCGATATAGTCGGGCACCTGTTTATCCATATTTACCTAGGCCTATATGTAAGCAGGTACCGTAGCCATATTAAATATAAAGCTTAAAAATGCATTGACGACACCTGGATCTAATAAAACACTGCTATGCATGTGGTAATCCTAAATTTCATAAGATCCTGGTATCCGTCAAAGAAAGTCTAAAAATTATGCACCCGCCGAGAAGCAGCTTCCGAGTCTATATTATTATTATTTTTTTTTTTTACTTTGTGGGCAACAATATATATATATATATATATAGGCCTATTTATGGACAAATATTACGTGATGTATCGCTGTTTGAAGTCTGGTACATAATTTCCTTTAAAACTGGTCATATATAATTGAATATACTCTTAGAAATTTAAGGTTTTTTTCAGTCATAGGCATCCTTACATCAACAGATTTAAGTATTTCTTCGGTATCTTATATCAAGGAATCGTTTCTGACGTAATGGTTCCATGTTAAACCATCCTTTTTTTTTATAAGAACCCTCACAGAAGAATTATTTCTAAGAGTGGAGGATTGTGTTTTTCACTTTGCAACAAATTGTAGCTGGGATTACAATACAGGCCTACATGCATGTTGTAATCCCAGATTCTAGATGGAGCCTGCACTTTAAATATACTTTTTGGTCCATTTGTCTTTTCGCGTGAACTCGCATTAATTGAATGGACAACTGCCCGGTAGAAGTAATACTCATGAACAGAACAATTATGCATGCAAACTTTCTCAATATCTGCTGGATCAGAACATTTTATTTAATTTAGCTGCCATAGATCCAATAGGACACGTTACGTCGTATGTAGGCTACAATAGGCCCCTGCACCGTGATGTGTTCTAGGTCCATACTAGCATATTACGAATTACATTAAACTGATTTATTAACCATACATGGTCATGCATTAATTGTTTACATATTTCTCTCGAATACTGACTATAGGCCTACCGAATGCGCCGAATAATTAAAAGGAATATATGATATATGTGACATAAACATTTGCAGTATGAAATGCCAGGAAAGACATGACACGGCTCCTGCTCTGATCATCATCGGCCCAAACATCACCCTTTGCCAGCGGGTTAAAACAAAATGATTTGCATATAAATAGCCGCCAATCAATGAACGAACCGGTAGCCTAGATTTTAAGTCATATGGACCTATAATCCAGGTATCAACAAGTTTTTAAAATATATTATACCTATATGGCTTTCAGATTTATCCTTTTTACACGTATATGCTATATGTGCATTAAAGCTTCAAAACAATATATAACAAACCTATTGATTAGCATTGTTCTATTCATAAAAAGTAAAGGAAAAAATTCCGGCAATTAAAATAAAAACAAATGGCTGATTTTTGACTACTATAGGCTGCTCAAAGGCGTAACATCAAATTTTTCATGTCACAATATTTCATCTCGTCACACAGTAAGTTGTTGATTTACTTAACCTGTTATATGCTGCAAGAACTAAACTTACAACTTTACTACAGGGGAAAGAAAAGAAAAACAATTACATTTAGCCCTCTTGTATACATGTGCGATTAAGAAATGTGTACCCACGGTCACCTGGCTTGCAAGTCATTGATAGTAGAAAAAATACGCTATTAAAAAAATAATTGTGTGTGACATAATTATATATTCGAGAAAAATAAACAATTCAAGAAGAAATAAAATATTACCAAATGTTTTGTCAATATCTATATACGTTAGGGACAATGCAAACATTTGGAATTTTTTTATTTTTTCCTTTATTATTAATTTTTTTTACACACTTTATAATTAAGATAAAAACAATTATTTTTTTAAATAACGTATTTTATTTACTATCAAAAACGTAGGCTACAAGCCAGGTGACCGTGTGTGTACCATACGGTACTTATACTTGCAGGGCCTACTCGGCTTGTAATTTAACTAACAATCTTTGACACGAACAACCAAGCCAAGAAAAAATAAATACATAAGTTTATTGATAAAACAAATATGCATTTTTTAAAAATTACATGCAGTGACCGATACACCAATTAAAAGATTTCAGTCAGAAAAAAAACTTCAATAACTGGAAAGGTGTGATAGCAAACTTCAAAACGAGACTGACGACGTAAAATGGCGGCGCCCATGAAAACGTGTGATGGTAAAATACCCCCTTTACTGACATCGATTTCAGTTTATTTCCTTTATAATGTAGATGTATTCCTCAACACAGAACATTTGTTGAAATAGTGACTGTTCGTTTGCAATACACTGGTGTTGGTAAATAAGAGTGGAATCGAGAAACACAATGAATGGCGTTGTTGTTGTATCTTTGTTATTATTTGCAGTTCACGGAAACGACCATTTTACCATTTGCTATAATTTGTACTACAGACGTTATAAAGTGCTGGAAAACAAATAAATTTGTCCAGAGAAAGACTAAAAGTGAATTTGCACATGGTTAAACCTCTAGGCTGTTATTGAAAGGTTTGCTTTATGAAGAATGATGATCATGTTATAATATTTGAAAATGAAACTAACAGGTATAGCCTATCCAGGTATCTGTCTAGCCCTGTTTACATGACTGTGAGTGCTTCCCCTCCCAGTCATGAAGTTTTGTCATCCCCAACACGCCAAGATCTGTACAGTTAGAGTTGGATGATCACCGATTTTCTTGAAATTTCTTTTTCCAGTGTGAAAATGTGAAAAATGTTTACAATGAACATTAGATGATACATATCACATGTTTTCAAACTGATTGGTCCCAAAACCTGAAGAATAAACGGGTTTTCCTTTCTGAAAAATATGTATAGCGATTGACAATAGAAAACAGGTGCAGTTATGTCACTATAAAAAATAAAATATAATCAATGCAAATAATAAGAACGAAAACATGGGTATGCTTTTTCCTAAAAATAAACATTACTATAATAGTTACAAAATTGAGTTTTGAGGTCATAA